>SJYQ01003477.1:403052-423712 GCA_006410935.1 Redunca redunca
ATTTCATGGCTGCAGTCTCCATCTGCAGTGATTTTAGAGCCCCAAAAAATAAAGTCTGACACTGTTCCACTGTTTCCCCATCTATTTCCCATGAAGTGAAGGGACCAGATGCCATGATCTTCATTTTCTGAATGTTGAGCTTTAAACCAACTTTTTCACTCTCCTCTTTCACTTTCATCAAGAGGCTCTTTAGTTCTTCACTTACTGCCATAAGGGTGGTGTCATCTGCATATCTGAGGTTATTGATATTTCTCCCGGCAACCTTGATTCCAGTTTATGCCTCATCCAGCCCAGCATTTCTCATGATGTACTCTGCATATTAGTTAAATAAGCAGGGTGACAATATACAGCCATCTCTATTGCTGCCCTGCGAATAGGTTCATAAGGGAGGGGACATAACATATACCTCTAGTTGATTCATGTTGATGTGTGGCAGAAACCAACACAATATTGTAAAGCAATTATCGTCCAACTGAAAATAAGTCTTAAAAAAAGCAGTGATATTTTCATACCTTTCTTTGGATGATAAATTTAACTTATTTCAATTACCAAATTGCCACTGCATTATTTGATTTTATACTATTTTTATCAGGCAGAGAAGAGAGTTTTTCATATCTAATGTTGTCCCTATTTTTTTTAAAACTCTCAAGTTATGGCTTTCACAAGGGAGGAAACATAATTTGCAGTCAGTAAAATAATGCAATGTTTGTATTGGCACATGGCATATATAATTAACTAATAAGGTTTAAATCTGAAATATTTGAGTAATGGCTACTTTAAAAAGGGTGGGATGAGATGGGGAAATGGCATTGAAACATGTAAAAAAAAATAAAAAAAAAATAAAACTACTAATCAACATGAGTACATTTTTCATTATTTACATAATGACCCAGTCTGTCAACAATTTTACATGTTAAAAAATGTCAGCCTTCGAAAGGAGCAGAATGTAATGATTCAGTTTTGAAGTTTTTAGAAGTATCTTTGGTTTCTTGCCCTGACTTAGGAAGAAAGTAATCACACTCTCAGATTTAGAATTTTGAGAGAGTTTATGCAATCAGCTTTTGTTTCATTCTTCTAAGCTCTTTCAAGGTAAAATTTCTCTATTGCTTCAGGAAAGAAGAAGTCTGATGAATTTGAAAAAAAGTATTGCTTTTGAATTCCTTCATTCATTCATATCAGGCTCTAAAACCCCTACTAGATAATTCTGGGTTGAAATGTTTGAATTTCCCTTGAAATAAACTTCCAAGTGCAAATTATCATAGTTTGCAAAAGCCCAGTGGGGCATCATTTGAAAATTTTTTATACTTTAACTGCTAAACCCCAAAATACATATTTCCACTTCTAACAGGCCACCACACTGCGTACTTTGAAGCAGTACTATGGCATCCCAGTACATGTGAATGATGACCCTTGACTGTACTGCACTGAATTGCCTCTGGCAACTCTGCTCAACTTCATGCAAATGCTCTACCAAGAGTAAACACTCAAGAAATATTTGCTAATTAATTAGTAGTATCTGCAGAGGCAGATTAGTTGAATATTGGTGGGATATTAGAAGACTCCAATTCCAAAGTTTCTTAATGATCAAGTAGTACCTGTGAAATGAGGAATTTGGTATTAACATATTCACATGACTATACATAAAATAGATAATCAATAATGATCTACTGTATAGCACATGGAACACAATATTTAGTAATAAGTTATATTGGAAAAAATCTGAAAAAAATGTCAAGAAGAATGGATATATGTAAATATGTAACTAAATCACTTTGCCATACATCTGAAACTAACACAACATTGTAAGTCAACTATACTCCAATATAAAATTAAAAATGTTTTAAATAAAAACTCTGCACACTGCCTCAAAACAACCCTACCAAGAAAACACTGTCATCCCAGAACCTGACCTGGGGAGCCCTGAGGTCTGCCCATTACTGTAACAGCAGTGTCCCTTCCTCCCACAAGAACCAGTGTCCACTGCCAACATACACCTGAGAAGCAGAAAGAGATCCTCCATCAGAAGCAGTGTGTGTTTTCAAAGGCATGATCTGCATGATAGGACTAATAATGTCTCCTAGATTTACTGCAAAGAGTAAACATAATAACCATAACCAGATAACATGTATGAAAGTATTTGACAGTATTTGACCATTTTGGGTCATATAGAGGAGGGATTCTGCTGTGGTAAATATCCTATTTTTCTTTAAATCTCTTCCACGGACACGTGGACACTTTTTCAGAAATAACCCTTTGTACATTGGTTGTCTGAGCTTACAGCTGAGAGGCTTTCCTTTCCATTGGGGTCAATGGGGTATCATCCTGTCATGAGTCCATGAGATGGAAGTAAAGTCCCCACTAGGGCATCCTGTTATGACCCCTCTAGGGTTCCTTTTTGTATTATGCTTTATACTAGACTATACAATCCTGAAAAGCAAGGGCAATGGTTTTCAACCCCAGTGTCTAGGATGGTGCTTGGCACAGACTAAATGCTCAAAATGTGTTTAATTAATGAAATCAACAAGACAAGTCTTCAGTTAAAAGAAAAACAAACACAAAACAGTAGTGCATGTGAAATAGTTTTTATTATATTAAACTCTCCTATCATGCATTGGAGAAGGAAATGGCAACCCACTCCAGTATTCTTGCCTGGAGAATCCCAGGGATGGAGGAGCCTGGTGGGCTGCCATCTATGGGGTCGCATAGAGTCGGACACGACTGAAGCGACTTAGCAGCAGCAGCAACAGGCTATGTTCACACAGTACAAAGTGAATAAATATTTGGCAATCTTTGCATTCATTTGTTAGGGAGAAATAGACAAACTAGATTTGTAATTCAAACCAGCAGTGTGATAGTACACACTGACCAAGCAAATATAATACATAACAAAATTCTGTTTTGTTCTTGTAGCCATGAAATTCAAAGATGCTTGCTCTTTGGAAAGAAAGGTATCACAAACCTATTAAAGCATATTTAAAAAAAAAAAAAACACAGAGACATCATTTGCCAACAAAGTTCTATATAATCAAACTATGGTTTTTCCAGTAGTCATGTACAGATGTGAGAGTTGGACCTTAAAGAAAGCTGAGCACCAAAAAGCTACTTTCAAATTGTGATAACTGGAGAAGACTCTTGAGAGTCTCTTAGAAAGAAAGGAGATCACACTAGTCAATCCTAAAGGAAATCAGCCCTGAATATGCATTGGAAGGACTGTTGCTGGAGCTGAAGCTCCAATACTTTGGCCACCTGATGTGAAGAGTTGTCTCATTGGAAAAAACCCTGATGCTGGAAAACACTGAAGGCAAAAGAAGAGGAGACATGAATGTGAGCAAACTCCAGGAGATAATGGAAGACAGAGGAGCCTGGTGTGCTGCAGTCCATGGGGTCTCAAAGAGTCATATATGACTTAGTGACTGAACAACAACAACAACTTGGAGAAAGACCTCATCAGTACTTCAGTGTCCAACACAATATAAAGTTTTCTATCTGTAACTGCCTTGTTCTAAACAAAATGCTGCCACAGACATCTTATCTTTTCCTTCTCTCTTAAACAACAGTATGAGTGATATTATTATCCATATTAGTGTCATATATTGGATGAAACTTAGATATGGAGAATTTAAATAGCTTAACCACAGCCACTAAGAGTGGTAGTACCATAACTGACATCTATGCCTTCTAATTCCAAAACTCGAGGACATTCCACCATCACGGTCAAGGTTAAATTCTATTTCAATCATTTTTCTCTATATGAATCATAATTTTAAATTTTTGATTCATTTCTGAAGCTTTTTTTTTTTTTTTGGCCACACCATGTGGCATGCGGGATCTTAGTTCCCGACCCATGTTCCCTGCAGTAGAAGCACCAAGTCTTAATCACTGGACCACCAGGAAAGTCCCTCAGTCATTCTTTAATTCTTCCAACCTGCTGTCTTATCACCTAAATGTAACAGCATAATGAGAAGAGAATCAGGGCATTTCAAATAATTGTGATGAATAAAATTGCCAAAAATAAAGATAGGCAAGTCATTTGATTTGCGAGCTTTTGATTGAAAGTTTACAAAGTAAATGGCATGAAACATGGAGCCCATAAGTTGCCCTTTCTCATTAAGAATCTTTCACCTCAGAAATTGGCTACAGTGTGAGGGCAGGGAGAGGTGGTGGAGAATGGTAAGCTGGAAGCATTCTTTGAAGCCCAGACTTATTCCAAAATCTGGGCTTTAATGCAATCATGTGTCCTTGAATGTCTCTGAGCCTCAATTTCTTCATCGGTAAAATATACAGACCAATATACCTACTCTCAGAGTAGGTATTATGAGATTAAATGAGGTAGCATATGCATGGCATTAGTACATGACAACTGTTCAATGTAACTGTATCTAGCTAGATACTTCCCAAATGCTTAAGGATGTCATTTTAGGTATTTTTTACCATCTCTATCAATACTTTGGCCACCTGATGTGAAGAGCTGACTCATTGGGAAAGACCCTGATGCTGGGAAAGACTGAGGGCAGGAGAAGAAGGAGGTGACAAAGGATGAGATAATTGGATATCATCACCAACTCAATGGATCTGAGTTTGAACAAACTCCAGGAGATAGAGAAAGACAGGGAAGCCTGGCCTGCTGCAGTCCAGGGGGTCGAAAAGAGTTGGACATGACTTAGTGATTGAACAACCACCACCACCACCACCACTGAATCATTGTGTAAACAAACTTCAGCTACTGGCCCCGTTTTCTCAAGGGTTAATCAGATGAACAATGAATATGAGTCTTTCAGGCTTAGTCCAGCAGAATAGAACCACTTAGCATTGTTTTGTGGAAGAATAAAGTACAAGTTAGTGTGTTCTGGGTTTGCAGTCTCTCTTCTATTTTGGAATTTGAATTTGTCCAACAAGCCTGCAAAGATGAGCAGCTAAGACAGAAAGAGAGTTGGTTCAGTGCCATGAAGACAAGAGATAAGGAACTCTGAGACCTGGATTCTTCTTGTGGCCATAACAGAACTCCAAAGTTCCTAGAAAAAGAAAACTTTCCAATACGCTCACAAGAAGATGCAAAGGACTAATTTCACAGACTTTCCTTCCTTCTTTCTCAACAAAACTGCTCTTGGGAAAAAAACTAGGGCACTAGTGATCCACTGCATCCTCTCTCACTTATTAACTAGTCTTAGACAAGTCAGTTAAGCTTTACGAGCCTCAGCACTCTCCCCATTTGCAAGAGATATTGCTTACTGTTAGTGTGAGAATTCAATGAGAGAATACATCTAAAGAATTTAGCAATATGCCTGGCATACAGCCTAATAAATAATAGTTATTATTTGTATTATGATGTATGGCAATGACAGTATTGCTAGAAAATAGCTTGAAGATTACTCAAGCTAGCTTACACCTGGTGATGGAGAAAAGCAAAGATAAAAAATTAAAAAGACAGACCACGTTTCCCTTTCTTTAAGATTTTGCTAAAGAATGCTTCCAGGTTTACAAACAGTTGGCAGCCAAGTACCAAGGATGTTTTCTTAATTTTCCTTATAAAACCCAACCAGTCCTCATAAGAATAGACCCTATGTCGACCTAAGTAGGCTAGGGTTGCCAGATTTAGTAAATAAAAAAACTGATGCCTATGTAAACTGGAATATCAGATAAATATTGAAAATTTTTAATTTGAGTATTCCATGAGATGTTTGAAATATCTTTACTCAAAAAGTTTGTTGTATAGCTGAAATTCAAATCTAACTGGGCATCTTTTATTTAATCTGGGAACCCTAATAATCTCCTGGGTTCCAGAAATCAGGAGAATCTAAATGGTGTACCTAGAGCAACCTGCAGACACCACAAGTGTAAGCCTGTGGGCTGATAAAGATATTTAAAGGAAATGGAAAAGTGATATTTACCTCCAAGTGGCTTGAAAGGGCTTCAACTCCTCCCAATCAAAAAGATTTGAATACCAAAACACTTACCTTGTCTGTTTTAGTTTTACTATCTTAAAAGATAGAGGAACAACAATCATAAGGCTCTTGTAAAGACAAAATAGAAACTGAAAGTGAAAGTACTTTTAAACTAGGTTTGGGGGACTTCCAGGGAAAAACACTAGATTGAATACATGCTCCCTTCAGCAATCCTTCTAAAGAAAGAGGAAAGAGACATTTTTTCAAGCATGAATCCAAAAAAAAAAGGAAAACAGAACCCAAAAGGACGTTGAGGAGACAACAGCAGTAGCAACCCCTCCATGGTGCCAGACTGGTGAGTGAGGCTGTCTTGGACCTTTCAGACTAGACCAGCTAAATACCAGCAAGTGACCTTGTTAGGGCCTCACGGGAGACACGACAGGCTCAGCAAGAGATAATAGGCCAAAATACCTGAGTCATGTTTCCGGGACTTCCGGATAGCCCTAGCCAATCAGGGAGGTCCCCCTCAGTGTCCCACCTGAGCCAATCAAGACGAGACGCGAGATTCAAAATTCGCGCGTGCACACCAGTTAACCAATCATGTAACGCCAACTAACCCACGGGACTGCCTGTATATAAGCAGCTGTGAGTCAGAGCTCGGGGCCCTTGTCGGATCCCACTGCACTGGGTAAGACCTGGGACCTGGCTCGAGCTAGCAATAAAACCCCTTTATGCTTTTGCATTGCTGTGGACGTCTTATTCTCTCAGTTCTGGGGACTCGGACTCTGGGCATAATAACCTTAGTCATCAACAGATGGAGAACAATCCCCAGCTAAGTCCTATTCAAATCCCAACCAACAAAATGATGAGTTATAATAAAAGAGTGGGTATTTTAAGCCATTCATTAGGGGTGATTTATTCCACAACACTGGAACACATGCCAGATGGGATAGGTATCATTAAGACATAGGGTGATATGGGACACAGGTAAAGATCCACTTCCAAGTAAGAAAATTGGAGAAAAGTTCAATCCCAGCTCATCTTAAAGGATAAGTAGAAAACAAGAAGCATTTCATATAGTGTATAGCATAAGCTTGAAGCCATTCTCTCTTTCAGAAGGCTTCTGAGAGCCCTAGATACTAGTCTGAAGTTCCCCTCAAATTATGGGAAATGCAAGGATGAAGTGAGAAGTAAAATCCCAGGTGGTAATGGAAGAGTAACTCCATGAAAAATACTAGCTTCAATTCTAAAAAATAAGATTATGAAAAATATATAATTCCCAATACCTTTCAAATACTGCTACCTACAGAAAGTTTTCTTTGCCAGTGAAAAGAGAAATCTGAACATTTAATACAAGTATTATTGCTTTTTCTTTTTGTAAACTGTCTTAGAAGAAGACTATTTCTGTCACAACTGACAGAATGCCAATTGAAACTAACGTAAGCAATTGGACATCTTTATCGACTCAAGTAACTTTTAAAAGTTCACACATGAAACTGACCTTCTCTAAGAATTCAATGATAATTTCATTCTCTCTTTCTTTCTGTGTGTCTGTATGTTATCTGATTCTTTCCTATCCTACAAAGTTTTTGGTCATAAGACGTTGAACAGGCTATCACTTCAGAAAAGACTAAATCACCCCAGCTTAGTAAGCTCAGAGAAAAATGATAGCTTTTTCCCCCCTCAACCTCTTGTTACTAGTATTGAAAATCCCAGGGAAGATCTCTGATTGGCTGACTTGCTCACGTTCCTTGGTCCAATTATTGTCCAATCATTGTCACCAGTTGATAGGGTAATATGATTGGTCAGTGACAATAAAGGTTTCTACAAACTAAAGGGTAATATTGCTATAAATCAGAAGAAGCAAGGTGAAAATGTTGCTGGACTGATAAAAAATAAAGATGGCTACTATATGGATATAATGGCTGGCTTGTTTGTGGAGTTACACTCTGAATAATGAATGCTCACACTTTCAAGGGTGGTATAACTTCATCCCTAAAGCATTCTTTCCTCATCCCCCCTCAGTCTAATCTGACTGACTCTAAACTCAAGAAATCATAATCCTTGAGGAATTAAACAACTTGAACATCACAAAGAAGATCAATGAATAGACCTAGAAACATAATTCATCTTTTCTGAATTCATGACATGTGCAAGAAAGAAACACAAGTAGGAATACATACCTCTTGAGAATGCAAAATAAGAATATAGACAACAGAAATAAAGTGAGGAATGGATAAATTTTCCACTCTTGCACAGCAGGTTTTATTTCCAAACATCTCATTCCCTCTCAAAAACTGCAGTGCAGATTTTGCAAACATGATGGGTTACATAAATAGGATTATGTACTCTTCATGCAAACTCTGAAGCCAGCTGTCCATCCGGTTCTATTTCCCAGATAGGAAAAAGGATTACTACACAGCTCCAACACAATACTGAATATATATCAATAAATTCTGATTCTCTCATTTCAACTTAAGAGGAAATATGTGTATTTGAAAAGTTTATTCAACCAGACTCTTAATGAAGGCAATGGCATGTTGATTATATAATTATAGTTTTATAATTATATATTCAGTGTGTATATCAGGGATCCACACAATATATCTGAGTATTATGGGTTTAATTGTGTTCTCCAAAAATTCATATGTTGATGTCATAGCCCACCCCATACTTCAGAATGTGGCCATATTTGGATTTAGAGTCTTTATGAAAATAATTAATTTAAAATGAGGTCATTAGCATATGACTGCTATCTTTATAAAAAGGGGAAATTTGAAGGCAAACAGTCACAGGGAGAATGCTACATGAGGATAAAGGCAGAAAGCAAGGTAATGCTTCTACAAGGCAAGAAACACCAAAAATTGCTGGAAAAACCAACAGACTCATGGAACAGATTCTCCCTTGTAGCTTCAGAAGCAACTAACCCTGTTGACTCAAAACTATGAAACAATATATTCCTATTGTTGAAGCCATAGTTTGGGGCACTTTGTTACAACAGCTATAGGAAACTAATACATAAAGCAAGAAATGTCACATCACAAGAGTGGAAATGAAAGGGGGATTATATGACCTCTGAGAATTTAAAATTTTCATTTTTGCATATACTCTAATAAAGAAAGGGTTTAGTCTATTCTCAGACCAAATAAAAGTCAGAAATTGAGATAAATACCTTGATAACCCAGGCTAAAACTTCTCCTATGTTTTATTCAGTAAAATCAGATTAATTGAAGCAAAATTAGGTTCCTTCCAACTGACTAAATAATCCAGATAATGGTCTCACTCCTCAACTTTGGTTGATCACTATGTAGTTTTGTAGATTTCAGGTGAAGGAGTTTAGATTATTTTTAACCAGAAAGACTTAACACCTTCATCCCTCTCTATTCACTGATACAGAAAAGAGACCACTGAAAGGCAGGGTTTTCCCTTTCTAACCTGCTAAGCAATTTAGTCCTAGTTCCAGTGTCTAATCTACTCCTCCCTTTCAGTTCCATGTGGGTTCATGTACCTTTCTGTGCAAGTGGGGGAGAAGGCGCTGGAGGGAGTGATGAAGATAATGCTGGAAATGCAAAAGTAACAATTCCAATCATCTGCCTCTATGTGTCACATGAAGGTCAAGACCCAGAACTGCCTGGAAACATATCTAAGCTTCTGAACGTTTACCCATTTCAGAAGCATTAGCATCCCACCCACCCAAGAAAAAAGGAATGAGAGCTTTAGTGAAGAGAATGTATCTGATAAAACGATACCTTGATCCCATGACTCCAGCAAGTTTCTTTTCTAGGACAGTGTACAGCTTTAGCAGAACTATACAGCCCTAGCTTCCTATTCACTGGTCAATCTGAGCATGAAGTTCAATAGTTTCTCCAGTAGGTATCAAGAATGCAGGATGAAGTAAAGGTAGTTATTAACTGGTCCTAAAGTAGCCTGAAAAGAATTTGATGTCATTTCAACCTCAATAGGGTGGCCTTCCCTCATGGTTCAGAATCCTCCTGCAATGCAGGAGACGCAGGAGATGTGGGTTCAATCCCTGGGTGGGGAAGATCCTCTGGAAGAGGAAATGGCACTCCACTCGAGTATTCTTGCCTGGAAAATCCAATGGACAGAGGAGTGTGGCAGGCTGCTGCTACTGCTGCTAAGTCGCTTCAGTCGTGTCTGACTCTGTGAGACCCCATAGACAGCAGCCCACTGGGCTCCTCTGTCCCTGGGATTCTCCAGGCAAGAACACTGGAGTGGGTTGCCATTTCCTTCTCCAATGCATGACAGTAAAAAGTGAAAGTGAAGTTGCTCAGTCGTGCCTGACTCTTAGAGACCCCATGGACTGCAGCCTACCAGGCTCCTCCATCCATGGGATTTTCCAGGCAAGAGTACTGGAGTGGGGTCCCATTGCCTAGTCTATAGAATCATGGAAGAGTCAGACAAGACTGAGTAACTGAGTAGAAACTCAATAGGAAAGCAACATCAGTAGAAAAGCACAGAAAGTAAAATGGGGTTAAGGTTACTGCATTGTTCAAGAAACAAGGGTTGTAGGAGAAGCATGTTGTTCTGTTCTTGCCTCCATTATTAATAGAAACATGACTGTTTACTCAATTTCAGAAGCCCACTTAGGAATGCAAAGAGCATGGCAAGTGTGCCAGCCTGTACGTTCAAAATGGCAAATGCAAAGTTGCTTTATGGAGGCACATGGTGAGCATTTTGGAAAGGCTGTGAAGTACATTTTGAGCAGAAGTAAAGCTACAAAGCCTCAAGAAATCTCTAAACTTTCAGCCCCATTTACCCTCCCAAACCTGCCCAGTCCCCAAAGAAGGTCCTCCCTTCACTCTAGGCTTGGTTACTGCCTCTTTGTATGCCCCATCCCCTTATAACTCAAACTTTCACACTGCCTTTTGGTTTTGAAACTTTATTCACTTAAATTACTCTATTAATACCACACTCCCACCTCTGCCTTGACTTCACCTCAATAACCAAATATCATCTGTCTCATTCCTATATCCCAGCACCAGCTTATCAGCCTGATGTTTCAAAGACTTGATGTGCTATTGTTGTTATTTTAAACTTCCTCTATATCAAGAAAGATACGTGATGTTAATCCAAATGCCACTTTATATTAATCGATAGAGCTTGTTTCAGGTTCTGTGTTAAGAAAGATTCTGATGTCTTATCCTAATTTGGTTGGAATGGATGCCTCAGCAATTAGTGATATCCACTACAGTCGCTAAGAGAAAAATGCCTGCAATATGTTCACCAACTCTCCTGTGAATCACTAAATCCTGTGTTTTGGTTTAGTTAACTCTTCAGACACAAACACACACATGCATACACACACACAGAGTCATTTTAAAAGAACTATTTTAGTTACATATCCTTACATCTATAGCTCAATGCATGTGATCAAGTCAATTTTAACCACATGGTAGCAACCTGGGATTGCAGGCCCATACATTTAAAAATAGAATTTGCAAATTTAACTTGTAAAAAGATAACAGTAACATGACACATTATAAAACATTAGCACATACACTTATATTTATTAGCTATATTGCTTTAAAAAATCCTGAATAAAGAGCACTGAATGAGTCATTTTGATGGGTCTAGCAGAGAATGGAAATAAGGTCTATAGCATGGGGTAGGATCTAAAAGGTCAAGCCTGTAGGAATAGAGGGTCTCTGGCACACCAGGCTTAGAAACATCTGAGGAGATGCTGGGGAAAAAAAAAAAAAAAAAGGAAATTCTGAAAGAAACAGGCGCCAGAACCAAGTTGCCTTGTTTCAGGGCTTTTGAGGGTAGATGCTAACTATAGGGAACGTCTCGTGAATGAGATGGTATTACACTCTGTCCGAAAATGAATAACCTTGAAACTGAAATCCACAGAAGGAAAAATCGCATGAGTTAAAGCTTCCGTAGGCTATCTTTAAACACAATTTGGTGGAGGGGGTGGGGGTGGGGGAATCTATTTTAAACAACCATCTAGAAAAGCATCATTTCTCTGGCATGATTATTATGTGCTTCATGTTGGCAGGAAGACTTCATTTCCAGTGATATTTTCCAATTGTTAAAATTAAAAAAAAAATCCCCGCCGCTTTCTTTGCAATCCATAATTTTGTATCTTTAATTTCGATAACTGAAGTGTCTCTAAGCAGAAATAAACTGCATATTCATGAGTCCTGATTTGCTGTAATCATTATTTCTGACGCTCTCTATGAAGACTCCAAGTACTTGAGTCCTTGTTCTCAGGCAATTATATCAGATTGGCTTGGAGCTGAGGAAGCTGGGAGACTCCACTTTTTCCTTTTTCCCTTTGAAGGGCTCTGTTACTCTATCTGAGGTCAACTTTCCTTGCTCCCAAACGGGACTGATAATTAGTTGCCTCAACAGTGGCAGGAAGGATAAAAGTCTATTTAATATGCTAACTAGAGAATTGTTAACTTTTCATCAATCAGCCTTTGGTCACAGAGAGCAAAGAGGAAAATCAAAGGGGGAAAAAAAAAAAAAATATATATATATATATATATATATGAGGCAAGCAAAGAGTAAAGGAAAGCAAAGGTGCATCAACAATGTTTTGTGTATGTGAAAGATATGGATGCAGAAGTAAAAAAATAAAATGAAGATGGCCAAAGGGTAAAATAAAAAAATACTAGGAACTAGAAAAAAACACCTGGAAGTCATATATCTTTCTCTCTAGAACTTGGCTTCTCTTAGTGGAAATAGCCCAGTTTGGTGTTCAAAGAAACAGGAGTTTGGATGTTAGCCCTGAGGCTTACCTGCTCTGTGTAAAGGGCAAAGTTTTCTAATCTTATTTTCTGAGTCAGGACTGATATACTCAGCAACAAAGGGATGATCACTAAAGTTTTGCTGGGAGACTTAAGAGATAAGTTGAGATGTGTTGACAGCATATAGTATTGAGTCTAGTACAAAGTATATACTCAATAAATGTTACTGACTTGCTTTGCCTGATTTCTCTTTATTTCTCTTCTGGCTAAATAGCTTTTCTGTTGTTAAAAATCTAACAGCTCTCATTAGCAACCACTCCAGACTATAGCAAGCACCTCATTTAGGAAGTTCTTCCTAAAAGATGAAACCAGAAAAGATGTCCCTGGTCATTTACTCATGTGCCTGCCACAGGGCTTCCTTTAGATACAGTAGAAAGTGTGCAAACGAGAGTTCCAAATCTGGCTCCACCGTTCAGTAGATATATGGCCTTGGGCTTTCTAAACTTAAGTTTCCTCATCTGCACTTTTTAGATTTAAAAGAGATAACTTGAATAAAGGGGCTTACCACAGTAGCTGGACAAAGTAGTAGATTACCAAATATTATTTGTTGTCATGTCTCCTAAAGTCCTTCTACTTCCCCTGAGAAGATGCCAGCAGGAAGTAAGAGCACATTTGGGAACGTGTCCTTCCTTTCTGCAATTTTTTGGCAACAGTTCCATGGTCATATCATTCAGTTGCAGAATTAGCTTGGATCAACAGCCAGATTCCACCCAAAACCTCCATTTTTCAGATGTTGTGGGTGAAATTAATGTCCCCATTGGAGGTCACACAGCAGAGGACGTCTGAGATTTTAAAGCTATGAGATTAAAATTAAATAGTGTGTCTTGGGTCAACTGCCCAGCTTCTTGGAACAACTCAAGTCTACATCTTTAAAAATGTGACCCCACGCACCCACCCCCACCACAGACCATTTTCTCTGCCTGTCAGTTGGTTTGTTTTTTCAGGATAAGTTAAATTTGGAATATACATTACCAGCACTCACAAAGCTATAGTTTATTTATTTATTGACTAAGACAGTGAATCTCTACCAGAGAAAATAATAACATTTTTTATACAAATTCCTTGAGGGCAAGGACTATGTCTTCATCTTTGTATCCCTAAAAGAACTTAGTAAAATATCCCCTAATCAGTATCTGTTAAAGGATTATCTAATTGAGTGGAGGGAGTTTCCCAGGTGATGCTAGTGGTAAGGAATCCATCTGCCAAGGCA
This sequence comes from Redunca redunca, assembly GCA_006410935.1. Classification (NCBI taxonomy): domain Eukaryota; kingdom Metazoa; phylum Chordata; class Mammalia; order Artiodactyla; family Bovidae; genus Redunca; species Redunca redunca. Next base: position 416,918 of record SJYQ01003477.1, read on the forward strand.
GGAGATGCGAGAGACTCAGGTTTGAGTCCTAGGCTGGGAAGATCCCCTGGAGTAGGAAATGGAAATCTACTCCAGTATACTTGCCTCCAGTGTTCAGCAACCCACTCCAGTATTCTTGCCTGGAAAATTTCATGAACAGAGGAGCCTGGTGGCTACAGTCCAGGGGGTTGCAAAGAGTCAGACACAACTGAGCACACACATACACACACACACAGTTGAGAGGAGGGTTCCTCCTGCTTTTCCCTGGCTCCTTCCTTTACCATTCATGAAGGACAGAGGTACATTTTCCACCTTTGAACCTTTGCACCTGCTGTTCCTTCCCCTGCAATGCTCTTCCCCATCTCTTCAATCAGCCAGCTCGTTCTCAGCCTTCAGCCCCTGGCTTACATACCACTACTTCCCAGAGGACAGCCCAGACCATTCTTTGTAAATTCCAGTGACTCACTATCTGACACTCCTGGTAGCTTCTTTCATTGTGTCCATCACAATCGGAATGACCAGATAGTGTGTTTCACATAAGCCAAACGAGAACACATTGCTTATCTGACTTGTTCTTTGCTAGATGTCTAGGGTCTAGCATTGTCCCTGGCCCCTAGATAAGGCTCAATGTATATTTACTGGGAAAGTGAGCAAAAGAATACAAAGCAGGAACCCAGAGTGGATTTCTGATCCAGTGTTAGGAATACATGAACTGGTTCCTACTTGTCTTTCATTAGACACAGAAAATGTGTTTTTTTTTCCTTATTTAAATACTAATCAATGAATTAAATTCATTCCAGGGTGCAAGAGCACATGTAAGTTCTGAAGGCTTTACTTTCTAACCCAAGGCTTCATCTTGATCCCAGGCGAATCCCCTAAAATCAAGATCAGCAATTGCACCAAGGAGTTTCGTGTTTCACTTGAAAATGAAGCCCTACTTGGCTATTCAAGAGATCAGCATTTATACCTCAGTTTTCTCATTAGTTTACAGAAAAACAGCAGGTCGATTCCTAGTAGGATGATTAAAGGGGCATTTTGTCCCTCTCCTAATCTTGCTATGTAGGTGAATCAGAGCTGACAGGCCAATACAGCAGTATAGTACTCAGCTGACAATATTGACTGAAAACCAACTACCTTGCTTATTTTGCATTGACTTAATGATGGGACAGGCACACATGGAGCTTGCTGTCTTAGCTTTTAGTCCTTAATCCTGTCAGAGAGCTTAACCATGACCACCTTAGTCATGCAGAAAGAGATATCAAGCTAAAAATAAAAGCTTGCCCAGAATACTTTGAGACAATCTCATGGCCCTTTCACTCTCACACTTGAGTTTTCTCCCTAACATCATGTTAATGAATTATATGAGTATATAACTACAAATGCTTCATTAAAGTAATTTTTGCTATATAAACATTCCTAAACACTTCACAAATTTTGCTTGTTAAAATATTTGGCTCTGGATAACACATTTAATTTTATGAGCAATCATCACACCTACTTAGGAATTCCTACCAGGTGAGCAAATTAACTTTTTAAAGTTTTCAAATGGAATAAAATTTTATGACTGATACATTTAAGATTATTAACATTGACAAAATATTATATTTTGTGAATACCTGATTTAATATTTTTCCATTATGACTTTTCAGCTTTCTATTGCATTTTTGAGCTAATTCAAAGAATTCTTTTTCAGGTCTCAAATGCAGTCCTTTAAAAGCCCCATACAGGATTCCATTTTCTCCACATACTCCCCAGCATTTACTGTTTGTAGACTTTTTTTGATGGCCATTCTGACCAGTGTGAAATGATACCTCATTTTGGTTTTGATTTGCATTTCTCTAATAGTGAATGATGTTGAGCATCTTTTCATGTGTTTGTTAGCCATCTGTAAGTCTTCTTTGGAGAAATGTCTGTTTAAATGGCCCACTTTTTGATTGGGTTATTTGTTTTTCTGGTATTGAAAGCTTCTGCAAAGCTTCTTGTATATTTTGGAGATTAATTGTCAGTTGTCTCATTTGCTATTATTTTCTCCCATTCTGAGGGCTGTCTTGCTTATAGTTTCATTGTGTAAAAGCTTTATTGCAGCACTATTTACAATAGCTAGGACATGACAACCTAGACATCCATCAGCAGAGGAATGCATACAGAAGTTGTGTTATATATACACAATGGAATATTACCCAGCTATAAAAGGAACACATTGAGTCAATTCTAGTGAGGTGGATGAACCTAGAGCCTATTGTACAGAGTGAAGTAAGTCAGAAAGAGAAAGACAAATGCCATATACTAACACATATATATGGATCTAGAAAGATGGTACCAATGATTCTATCTACAGGGCAGCAAAGAAGATACTTAAAGGACAGACTTTTGGACTCAGTTTGAGAAGGAGAGGATGGGATGATTTGAGATAATAGCATAGAAATATATACATTATCATATGTAAGATAGATAACCAGTGTGAGTTTGATACATGAAGCAAGGCACCCAAAGCCGGTGCTCTGTGACAACCTAGAGGGATAGGGTGGGAAGGGAGGTGGGAGGGGCATTCAGGATGGAAGGGACACATGTATACCTATGGTTGATTCACAGTGATGTATGGCAAAAACGATCACAATATTATAAAGCAATTATCCTCCAATTAAAATAAATAAAAAAGCCCGTAGACCCTAATATTTTAACAAGTAAATTAGCCCTGAAAAAAGTGAAAGTATTAGTCATTCAGTCATGTCTGACTCTTTGCAACCCCATGGACTGTAGCCTGCCAGGTTCATCTGTCCATGGAATTCTCCAGGCAAGAATATTGGAGTGGGTTGCCATTCCCTTCTCTAGGGGATCTTTCTGACCCAGGGATCAAGTGTGAGTCTCCCACATTTCAGGCAGATTCTTTACTTCTGAGCCATCAGAGAAGCCCCCTACCTAATCCATGCAAAACTCAGATTTCAAACTGATCAACTTTCAATATATAATCATACGTCTAGAGTAAAATCACTGCTGGGTTATCCTGAAATTGTGCCCCAAAATAAAATAAATAAATAACATTGGATCTATGGGGTAGAAAAATGAGTAGGTTCTTGACCCTCTTTAGAGAAACACTTAATGGAAATTAAATGTTTTGACAGACCTAAATACAGAAGCTACTAAATAGTCAAGGCTATGGTTTTTCCAGTGGTCATGTATGGATGTGAGAGTTGGACTATAAAGAAAGCTGAGCGCAGAAGAATTGATGCTTTTGAACTGTGGTGTTGAAGACTCTTGAGAGTCCCTTGGACTGCAAGGAGATCCAACCAGTCCATCCTAAACGAGATCAATACTGGGTGTTCATTGGAAGGACTGATGTTGAAGCTGAAACTCCAATACTTTGGCCACCTGATGCGAAGAACTGACTCATTTGAAAAGACCCTGATGCTGGGAAAGATTGAGAGCAGGAGGAGAAGGGGACGACAGAGGATGAGATGGTTGGATGGCATCACCTACTCAATGGACATGGGTTTGGGTGAACTCTGGGAGTTGGTAATGGACAGGGAGGCCTGGCATGCTGCGGTTCATGGGGTTGCAGAGTCGGACACGACTGAGTGACTGAACTGAACTGAATAGTAGCTACTCATAATATTTTACTCACTAAAGTAGCTGGAAACAGCTCTGGTTCTTCTGCCTAAATCAAATACCATTTTCACTTGGTGGTGGAAGAGACACACTAAAATATCTTACCTTAAATTCATGTTTCTTTTATATACAACTATTTGGAAATTTCTAGTACCCTAGGAATTTTTGCAGAAGTTATTATAACTAGTTTCAAAGAGAATTCCCTGGTGGACCAGTGGTTAGGACTTCATGTTTCACTGCAGGGGGCGGGGGTTTGATACCTGGTCAGGGAGCTTAGATCCCATAAGCCGTGAGGTGTGGCCAAAAATTTAAAAAAAGAAACAAAGAAAGTGTTTGCACGCTATACATTCTCTAATATATACACACTGAAAGAGCTCCTAGTCACTGATATTTTCTGAGAAGGTGTCTATGAGGTGCAGTTAAGAAGATGAAATAATTTAGGGCATGATCCATATTCTCATTCCCTAACAGTTCAGTATTAGTATTCAGTGTAATTTGAAACAACCTTTTTAAATCACACTGGTGATTAGGTAATTTTCCTCTTCAGCTATCCAATTTTTTGAAGTTCATCTCTTGAACTGACTGCATTAATATTAAAGTTTGCAAAACAGCAACCTTGGAAAAAATATATGCTCTGACTTTTCCCCTTTTAGAAGTGACTTCACCAGTGACTGCAGCCATCGGATGCTCAATCAGCTGAATAACAGTGATGATAATTAATATTTATGCAGCACTTGTCATATGCTAACACTGGGCTAAGCACTTTACATACATTTAATTTCTACAGCAACTATGAGACAGATATTATTATCTCCAGTCTAGAGATGAGGGAACAGACTTTAAGAGGTTAAGTAAACTACAGAAATCCCATAGTTGGCAAACAGTATAATAGGAATTCAAAGCCAAGCAGTTTAACTCAAGAGTTCAAACTCTTACCCTCAAGGCTAGTTCTTTTCTTAAATGGATGATTTAATTCAACTGATTATTTAACAGGCACTGGCAAAATTCTAGAAGATAATGGATTTTTTTCTAACTAGACCAACAATCCTGACATTATGATGATAAAACCACTAGAGCCTGACTCCCAAGAACTAACGTGACTATTTCTTATTGTCAATTGTTCAATATGATTTAATGCTTAGTGAATGCAGATGAAATCTTTCCAGATGTGGGGTGGGAGTCCAGACAGCCTCATATGGCACCAACTTAAAAGACATACTCTAAAAAAGCTACAGCACTTAATCTTCAAAGTAAATATTGATTGACTTGGTGTTCTTTCCCTAACTTTTGAAAAAGCTTTAAAAAGAGAATAAAGGATAAGCTAAAGAGAGAACATGACCAAGAAAGAGAGGATCAAAGAGAAAAGGGAAAAAAATGTCATCACTATTCTGTGTTTCTCAGCTGTATATTTTTCCAATAAACTAATCTACTCTAATATCTACCTGAGTACCTCCACTTGACTTGGGTGATTTGTCAGAGAAATTGATAGAGAACTGGGAATATTCTCTTTTACATGCAAAAATCTGCAGTCTTTTTGAAGCCTCCTTTTGTGGTCTTTATTAAGCACTAGTGAGGGATGCACAGAAAAGGTTCACTGGAACTCAGTGGAGCTCTTCATTTACTCTGTCATCATCCATTCCGGCTGCTACAACAAATCCCACAGATCGGTGCCTTATCAACAACACAAATGGATTTCTCAGAGTTTAGGAGGCTGCAAGTCCCAGATGAGGGTGCCAGTATGATTGGGTTCTGGTGAAGGCCCTTTCCAGGTTACAAACTTCTTCTCATTATGTCCTTACAGGTCTGAAACCTCTTTTATAAGGGCATTAATTTCATTCATGAGGGCGGAGCTATCATGACCTAATCCCAAAGGCCCCACCTCCTAATGTCATTATATTTCAGCTTTTCACTTTCAGGGGTAAGAGGACACAAACATTCAGACCATAGTACTTTCCTAGATGGGTATAATCTCTTCCTCTCTCTCTCTCTCTCTCACACACACACACACACACACATACCACATACACATATAAATGACCTTTATTTACTTCACAATTGTACACACACTTCAGAACTTAGGGCTTGTATGAATCCAATATTTATTTCTAAATGTTCTCATCAAAGATTTATTGAGTATCTGTTGTGTCCCAGTCATCATGAACAACCCCACCAAGTACACAAGATAAGTAATCTGTAGTTCCTACTGGATTATAAAAGATCCTCAGTTAAGAAGACAAACACTTTTTAAAAAGCTACCATTTTTTGAGCATTTAGATGCCAAGCTACCTGATTTTCATTTGTACTCTCAGTCATCACAAGAGCCTCATGATAAAAGTGCTGTTGTTTTTTCCATATGCCACTTAGGTAACTGAAGTTTAGATAAGCAAGTAATTTACACAGGATCACAGTGATGGAACTACTACTATTATTAGTGTGTGTGTGCTCAGCCACTCAGTCCTATGGGACTCTAGCAGGAGTATGCGTACACAGCATTTACAATGTATCAAAGAACTCTCTAAGCACTTTATATAGATTAGTTTATTTACTCATTATCTTCCTTTAGCCAAGGAAGCAACAGCAGCAGAGAGATGTGAAATTCTCCAAAGTTTCCCAGCTAATAAAACAAAGTGTTAGAGCTGAGAGGCAAACCCCAGCACTAAAATACTAGTCATTCTTAATATCTCATCGACTCAATATGACCATGCCAAACCCATGCTCATAACCACTATGAAACTTTATAGAAAGCTATAAAACACTGATGAAAGAAATCAAAGAGGACACTAATAGATGAAGAAATATACCATGTTCATGGATCGGAAGAATTAATATTGTGAAAATGAGTATACTACCCAAAGCAATCTACAAATTCAATGCAATCCCTATCAAACTACCAGCGGTATTTTTCACAGAACTAGAACAAATAATTTCAAGATTTATATGGAAACACAAAAAACCTCGAATAGCCAAAGCAATCTTGAGAAAGAAGAATGGAGCTGGAGGAATCAACTTGCCTGACTTCAAGCTCTACTACAAAGCCACAGTCATCAAGACAGTATGGTACTGGCACAAAGACAGAAATATAGATCAATGGAACAAAATAGAAAGCCCAGAGATAAACCCACACACCTATGGACACCTTATCTTTGATAAAGGAGGCAAAAATATACAATGGAGTAAAGACAATCTCTTTAACAAGTGGTGCTGGGAAAA
>SJYQ01003477.1:426759-444736 GCA_006410935.1 Redunca redunca
GCTTGTACACTCGTGGTGAATTCATGTCAATGTTTGGCAAAACCAATACAGTAATGTAAAGTAAACTAAAGTTAAAATAAAAATTTTAAAAGTAAAAAAAAAAAAAAATAAAAAATAAACCATAAAAATTTGATCAGAAAAAAAAAAAAAATAAAAGAGGCTTACTGCTCGGAAGAAAAGTTATGACCAACTTAGACAGCGTATTAAAAGGCAGAGACAATATTTTGCCAAAAAAGGTCCGTCTAGTCAAGGCTATGGTTTTTCCAGTGGTCGTGTATGGATATGAAAGTTGGACTATAAAGAAAGCTAAGTGCCAAAGAATTGAAGCTTTTGGACTGCAGTGTTAGAGAAGACTCTTGAGAGTCCCTTGGACTGCAAGGAGATCCATCCAGTCCATCCTAACGGAAATCAGTCCTGAATATTCATTGGAAGGACTGATGCTCAAGCTGAAACTCCAATACTTTGGCCAACCTGATGTGAAGAACTGACTCATTTGAAAAGACCCTGATGCTGGGAAAGATTGCAGGTGGGAAGAGAAGGGGATGACAGAGGATGAGATGGTTGGATTGCATCACAGACTCAATGGACATGAGTTTGAATAAACTCTGGGAGTTGGTGATGGACAGGGAGGCCTGGCATGCTGCAGTTCATGGGGTCACAGAGTCGGACAGGACTGAGTGACTGAACTGAACTGAACCTGCATTTAACAAGCCAGCAGGTGATTCTGATGCAGCCAGAACCACTGCCTGTCCATCCTCAGCCATTTCTCAAGCAGGCTACCCCTTCTCTCTCATTGCCACCATTGTGCACATACCTCTGCCAGAACACTCCAGCCCTACCCCTTCACCATCGTAACTCCTCAGTGTCACTCAGGTCTCAGCATTCAGGTCACTTCTCCCTGGGTAATTTCCCTGCCATCTAGGTTCTAGGCTCATATTAGGAATTTCACAGTGCCCTGAACTTCATTCAGCACCCAAACAATTACCATAATACAAGTTGAGTGTTCACATGTTCCAGTACTAGTCTGGGTACTGACTGCTTTATTGCAAGTACTCTGAGGACAGGGCCTGGCTCAGAACAGCTGTTCAGTATTTGTTGAGTGAATGAGTAAGTATCACATGAACAGTTGCCATTTCCACTTGGTTCCATATCTAAGATGCAAAACAGATGAGTAAAATGTTTTCTAGTTCAGAGAAGATATCTGGCCTTGGTAGGTACTCACCCATTTCACAATGGATTGTGAGCAGCTCTTGTCTGAGTAACATATTGCTGTTGTAAGATGGACTCAGAATGACAGTGTGACATGAGCAATGCTTTAAGTAACAAGCACACTTAGGTCTTACGATACGTCAGGCACTGTGCCAGGAACAGTAAGTCTAAGGAGCTCCTCATCTCCCAGATGAAACAGGCACACAAGTATTAGAATAGTGCCACAGAATCACAGAAGAGGGGGAAACAGTGTGGGCTGATCAGAAGGACTGCAGTGAGAAAAGTGAGTTAGGCTGCTCTAGTGAGTCAGGGCTAAGTCAGGGCTAAGTCGCTCCATCGTGTCTGACTCTGCAGCCCCATGGCTGTAGCCTGCCCGGCTCCTCTGTCCATGAGATTCTCCAGGTGAGAATGCTGGAGTAGGTTGCCATGCCCTCCTCCAGGGGATCTTCCCAACCCAGAGATCAAACCCACATTTCTTGTGTCTCCTGCATTAGCAGGTGGGTTCTTTACCACAAGTGCCACCTGGGAAGCCTGTGGCTTCCAGCCCCCAAAAGAGATAGCCAAGTCTTAGTTTCCAGTGTTTGTGACTGTGATAGAAATGGAAAAAGGATCTTTGAAGATGTAATTATGTGATGGATATTGATATTATCCTGAATTTAGAGGGGAGCCCTAAATGCCATAACTGGGATCTTTATGAAAGAGAGAGGAGGGAAGTGTGAGGGTGAATAAGGAGAAGGCCATGTGAAGATGGAGGTGGGGACTGGAGTGATAAAACAAAGTCAAGGATTGCCTGCCACCCCAGGAGCTGGGAGTGAGGCATGAAACTGAATCCTCCTCAGAGCCTCCAGAAAGAAACAAGATTGCCAACACCTTGACTTTGGATTTCTGGCTTCCAGAACTGCAGAGAATCAATTTCTGTTGTTGTAAGTCACCAAATAATTTGTTACAACAGCCCCAGGAAACCAACACAGCCTTGGAAGATGGGTTAAAAGTAAACTACTAGATAAAGAAAATGAAAAGAACAAAAGTGCAATCTCATGAAGGCATCATGTGTTCCAGGGACAGGAAGAGGTCTGATGAGGGAACACCAAGCAAACAAGTCAACTGGAAAGGTAGGTGGTCGCCATGTTGAGAGTGGGAGTGACCCTCATGCAGTGTTAGAAACTGGAGTCATACTGAGAGGTATTTGGATGTTGTTATGGCCAGCAAACTCAGGAATAAGGTAATTACCTTAGCTATTATCCTTGCTCTTACTCAGATGTTGAAAAGGAACGGAACACTTTAGTGCCAGCCAGAACCTTGGACCCAGTCTCCAAACAGAAATCTACTGATCGATTTGGACCATATGGAAGCTTTCCCTCACCTAAGCCTCAGCCCAAAGCAGACTCTGAGGCATGGTGCTCCCTCTGGGCCCGGCCCCTACCTCCAGTACTCTTTACCACTATGGTGCAATAAAAGCTGTTAAAAGGTAAACTGAGGCACAGTAAATTTTTCGAGTTTATTTAAGCACACGTCCATGTAAATCAGGCACTGCCAAACCAGTTGTTAGGAACACACCACTGACAGGAGCAAGGGGAGAGGTTTTATGCTTTATAGAAGCAAAACAAAGAAATTATTATATGGATATAACTGAAGTGAGTCCCTTGTTGGGAAAGCCTAGTTGCTATCTGTGCTTGGTCGTTCTTAAAGTCCATTTTCTTGGATTCAAGTGCATCGACTCTGGCTTAGGGTTTGGTTTGCTTGCTTCCCTAGGCTGCCAAGGCATTAAAGCCACCCCAGTCTAATGGCCTTCTCACTTAATTACTTCAGCAAAACCAAGCCTGCACTCTGAAGTATCACTGGAAATGAAGCTAGTGAGTCCCAGAAAGATCAGGTTTACCCCTCACTGCCTGGCACTGAGGTCCCCTGGGCCACTGTTCTGGGAGCAGCTTCAAAGAAGAGAGGACGCATGACTATGCATCCCACTCCTCTACATGTCATTGTACTTATCAAACTTCACACAGGTTGCCTGTTGTAAATTTTTTGTGTATATATATATACATTTATACATACATACATACTTATAAACCAAATGAAATTTGCTTTAATAAAATTATTATTTTCTATTTTTTTCCTATTTATTGAAGAAGCTTTTATCTCTTTTTACCATAACATCACAGTCATTTCATAACTAGTGTAAGGTCAGACCCGGGGCGCCATGATGGGCTGTCCCTTCTCTCCCCCCCGCCGCCAGGGGGGGAAGTCCCTAAGGGAAGGTGCCTCCCAGATCCCGGGGACCAGTGACAGCACACTTCGCCAGCTAAAGCCGCCCCATCCCAGCCACGCAAACCTATCAGCCCGCGACGCCTCAGCCTGGCGACCTATCCGAACCCCCATCCTGACTATCCCTCGCAACAAACTTATATAAGCCGCTTCTAACATGGTCCGGGTGCGGACTTCCTTGACCTGCCTGTTCGGGTCCAGGAACCCGGCCCGGTAGCGCTTCACCATTAAAAAGCTTGTTAGACTTTTTTTTTTTTTGATGTCCTGTTCATCTTTTTACCTAACAACTAGCATCACTGTGGCATCTATACAGTTGAATTTGAGGCTTTTGAATATGCTCAGTCGTTAGTAAGATAGCCTCTGTCTCCTTTGACAGATCCTGCAAAATGCTGAATTGCTAAATGTTGTTCGCTCAGAGCATCTCTTCATAGATAGCTGTGCAAAATAAGCTATTTCAAATGAAAACCAGATAGACAACTATATTTTTAAGCTACAGAAAACCTCCTCAGTCTACTTACTTTGAAATTCATGATTTGCCTCAGCCAAAATTAATTTTACTTGGAAGACATTCTCAGCCTCCAGGTCAAATGCCCCCATCATCCTACCCTCAGAAACTGTACTCACACTACACCCAGGGTCCCGGAGTTCACCAGTATGGATGTGATCCAGACAAAGCTGTGTGGAGTTCAGACACCCCTAATCCTCCTTTGTCTATGAGGCTGGAAGGCGGAACACAGAAGCACTCGATCAGCACAAGACCTCAGAGGCAAGAGAAGCGGGTCCACTCTGAGCCAGTTCCTGAAATTACAAGGTAGAACCAAACTAAAATGGAGACATCCATGTCAGGGACAAAATGGAGACAGTCAATGCAAGTACTTAAATAAAAACAAAACTACCTCCAGAAACAGAAACTTAAGTCTCTTTTCAGAGATCAGCAGAGAACTCCAGCTAACCCCTGAATGCCATGCCTGTTCTCACTATCTCTTGACCTCCTTGTTCCCCTGATCCAAATAAGGAAGAAGGCCACTAGGCAACCAGTCAGCTGGAAAAACCAAACAACTACTGCATTTACCCCACAAAAATCCCTTAGTCCAGGCAACTCAGAACTCACTGCTCACATAAGCCTGTGTTTCCCAGCTTCAGGTTGAAACCTTTACGGTAAATTCATCTTCCTACTTCATTTTATTCAGCACACAGAGCTTGTTTTTTGAAAACAGTCGGGTCATGCAGAGGGCAGTGGTGGCCCATACTGCTCTGCATCATCTAGATTCATCTTGTTCTTACTTCTCTTTCAATTGTGCTGTTTCAGTTTCCTCCATTTCTACTTCCTCATCACTATAATGTCTGCCTGGAGTTCTGAATGTCTTGGGGTCAACATATTGAAATTTTCATATTTTATAGTCTCCATAGTCTGCAATGAAAAAGATCAACTCTGTTTCAGGACCCCAACAAACCTTGAAAACAACTTAGTTTCATATTAGTTTATAACAAGTCAGGCCATAGTGAGTCAGTAGAATAATATTTCAAATATATATATGTGATGCCTTATTCACCAACTCAAGTGTGTAAGAAATCTCACATTTATTTTTCTTTATCCCAATTCTGCCATTTATTTCCTTCTCTAGACTTACATGGAAATCTAGGGAGCTTACAGGTACCTGAAAAATCAACAAAACTCATCTACTCTTCTGTCCACTGTGATTGCCGCAATGATCCTCATTGGCTGATTTTGCAGGGTCCCTTAAAGTGAGAGGTTTCACCACCACCATGTCAATGGGGCACAGGGGACTCCTCCTAACCAAGCAGCCCCAGAACTCAGCTTCATGGGTCCACCAAGGGCAGTTCCTTTTGAGGCTTTTCCATGCTCTGGGTGGTGGCTAGGGCTGTAACCAAGACTCTATCACATTACATTTCTGTTGAATCCTAGCCTCTTCCCTTTGGAAGCAGGGCAAGTGTTTTTTTAATCATGAAGCTGGAAGTTTCTCTCATGCAATCTGACTTTGCTGGATCTCTGTGCTACCCTAGAGGGGATAAGCAAGACACCTGCCTGCCTGCTACTTCTGTCTCCATAATGTTCCCCAGTGAACACTGCAGTCTTGGGTTAGGTATACATGCTCTCTGGCTACTGCTTGCCCATCACACACCCTAGCCCAGAAAAGGAGAAGATGACTCTCTAGAGATCACTCTTTGGTTTTGGTTTTTTTTTTTAATAGAATACTTCAAAACCATGCAAAAGGACTGAGGGCATTTTGGACTTCTTTTAACAAGGCAGACAGAATACATGCATTTTTTTTCACACCTACCTAACACCCACTAAAACAACAATAAAAGAAATGAAAACAATATAATTCCAAAATGCAAAGAGAATGGGAAAGGAGACAGTGAAGAAGTAGTTAACATGTATTTGAAGGATGAAAAGTAGATAGAAGAATGGTTACTGATTTACTAGAGTGAAGAAAGTTCAAAAGAGGACTTCAGGAAAGAGGTTTCCCACCATCACCACTGCTCCTGCAGAAAAGCTGTGTGCTAAGTTGTTTCAGTCGTGTCTGACTCTTTGCAACCCCATGGACTATAGCCTGCCAGGCTCCTCTGTCCAGGGGATTCTCCAGACAAGAATACCAGAGTGGGTACTCATTCCCTTCTCTAGAGGATCTTCCCCACCCAAGGACAGAACCTGAGTCTCATTTCTCCTGCATTGGCAGGCGTGACCACTAGTGCCACCTGGAAAGCCTGCAGAAAAGCTACTCAGTCAAAAAACAAAGAAAGAAAGAAAGAGGGCTTCCCTGGTGGTCCAGTGGTTAAGAGTCTCCTTTGCAATGCAGGGGACACCAGTTTGATGCCTGGTCCAGGAAGACCCCACATGCCTCGGAGCAACTAACCCTGTGTCCCACAACTTCTAAGCCTGCGCTCTAGAGCCCAGGAGCCACAACTGCTGAGCACACAAGCAACAACTACTGCAACATCCATGCCCTAGAACCCATGTGCTGCACCAAGAGAAGCCACCGCAATGAGAAGCCCGGGATGGCAACTAGAGGGTAGCCCCCACTCACCGCAACTAGAGCCCACTCAAAGCAACGAAGACCCAGTGCAGCCAAAAATAAATAAGTATTTTAAGAGAGAAAGAAGAAGGGAGGGTGGAAGGAAGAGGATGCGAGAGAGAGAAGCACCACAGGAATAAAAAGCTTCAGGTATCTATCTCAGAAGATAGAGTGAAATCTGGGTGATCGTCTGGAACTCTGTAAAAGGAGCAGTAAACCACCCACTTCCCCACCCCCATGTGACAGCCAGGTAATTGCTTCTCCCAGACCCCCGTGGACACTGCTGGGCTTATTCTCTAAAGACACTGAGGCAGAGAGATCCTGGGCTCTGGAACACGAGACACTGAGGAGATGGAATGAGGCCCCTTTCTGAAAACAAGCAGACTTGCCTAACCTCCCCTGGAGGAGGAAATGGCAACCCACTCCAGGATTCTTGCCTAAAGAATTCCATCAACAGAGGAGCCTGGCAGACTACAGTCCATGTGGTCCCAATGAGTCAGACACCAAAGAGTGACTAACACTCCCTACCTCACTCCCTGTCAGCTAAACTTATTATTATTATTTTTTAATTCTGCAGACAGACTATTAGAGGATCCTTTGGTGGAGAAAATGAATGCTCCCCAAGAAGCATGTCCATAGATAATACTTTTTCAAAGAGTTTTGTGATATCTCCCAGTTGTCCTATCACTAACGTAACAAAGGCGATTATACCCAATCACTTTGACGTTACTGGCATTTTGGACCCTATAAATCTTTGTTGTGGGATCTGCCCTGTACTTCATAGGATGTTTAGCAGCATTCCTGGACTCTAGCCAGTAAAAGGCACAGATCTTCCCCAGCAGCAACAGTCATGAATGTCTCCAGATGTAGGCAAATGTCCCCTAGTGGGTAAAATCACCCCCAGATAAGGATCCTTGCCCTCCATTTACAAAAAAAAAAAAAAAAAAAAGTATGAATGTAAATGCAAGAAAAAAAGTACTGAAAATGTTCAGGACTTTTATCTTTAATGAACAGATGTGAGGGATAGGAAGAAGTGGGGCAGGGATTTGAGTCACATCAATAGATAGAAAATTAGCTGTTAGCATTAGTGCTAAGAAAACAGAAGGTGATAACTGCCAAATGGAGGAGACAAATGATGTTAAAAAAAAAAAAAAACTTGAGAGAAAAAGTTGTTTTTCTTTGGGGAATTGAGGAATTGGCAATATCTTCACCTGGTGGCTCAGATGGTAAGGAATCTGCCTGCAATGCAGGAAACGTGGGTTCAATCCCTGGGTTGGGAAGATCCCTTGGAGAAGGGCATGGCAACCCACTCCAGTATTCTGGGCTGGAAAATTCCATGGACAGAGGGGCCTGGTGGACTGCAGTCCACGGGGTTGCTAAGAGTCGGCAGGACTAAGCAACTTTTACTTCACTTCATTAAAGAAGGTGTGTTTGAAAACTATTTTAAAAAGCCAAAAGAATTGAGAATGTGGAGATAAGAGGGTGGGAGACATTTCAAACATAGGAATTTACGTTTAAGCAAGATTGAATATGCAAGCCAGGGAGAAGAGAATGGCTGTTACTTGAGCAGTTACAGGGAAACAAGAGGAAGAGTTCAGCTTCCTCAGCTAGCAGACAAAGGGTGCACCATTAGGCACAGTGCCTGCTATGTCATGTCAAATTCTAACATTTCAGCCATTGCTGTAATTCTCCAATATTTTAAGAGGGGGATGTCAACCCAGGGGGTTCTAGTCTTGGAGGGAGAATTAATGTATTAATAGCCAGGTTTTTAGGAAACTACCAAGAGGAAGAGCATTGATTTTAGGATGTCCTCATTATCTACAGAGAAGTAATAACAAGAAAATTATATCTACTTAAAAGGAGAATATCATTTCATATTAAGTAATGAGAAACTTTTATAAGGACATTCATCATGAGAAGAGAAACCAAAGATTATGAAACCATTTTATGTCACATTTAAGAATGAGTTTATAATTACAATTAAATTCTAACACAACAAACAAAAAATTAATTAAGGGTGGACTTTATTTTATTTTGGGAATAATTATTTTGATAAAGTTGTCTGAGAGTCATAAACCAGTCTTTCTTTCATATTCAATTTTCAGTTTTTGCAAAACATTACAGAGCTTCATCAATTTTCCCAAGGGCTCTCCTTATCCTTTGATATTCAAATCATTCCATTCTGAATCATCTATCCTGCCATCATCCTTTTTACAAGGTCTGCAATTTCATTTTGTAATCCGTGCGTGTCCCATATACATTATATATTCTTCTTGACAAAGACACTGACCTGATGGGTGAGCTAGACACAAGTGCTAATGAGTGAAAGAATCTTTAAGGTGAGACTAATTTCATGAGTTTAGCTCATTAGTGAGTATATTCATATTACCATCTGCAACTGCAACTGTGGGGTAACTTTTAATAAGCACTTGTTTAACAAGAACTCCTTGTACCTGCCACAACAGTTTGAGCTTACATATGAAATAAAGGCTCTGTTGTCCAGGGAATGATAAAGGAGAGTAACGAAAACATTCTGGTTAACTGATAACATTTGCGTTTCCTTAAACTTTAACCCACAATTCAGGAGAGTAAATAGGGAGAAACACCACCAGTAACATCATGTGACTAAGAGAATGAAGTAACAGTGTCTTTCTTCTCAAATCAAAGTGATACCTAACTGCAGCAACTCAACATTCACTTAATGCTTTATTCCTGTGAGGGTCAGCATTTGGTACCAGTAATTACACTGAAGTTCAAATTAAAATACCAAATATATCTAATTATAGAACTTTCTATTAAGCAAAGTAACAAAAAATAAAATTTGGAGTAGGTTTCCACCCCACCCACCCCACCCCCAGTTATGAGTAACTTTCTCAAAAGGCTCATATTGACCATGGAAATAATCAGATCTGGTTACACAAATGTAAATCACTGTAAGTTCAAAAAGAGCATAAATAAAAGCACTGACCATATTCTGGCAATACAGTCATTCTTTCTCTATAGAATTCTAAATGAACTTCAAATCCAATGTCTTTTTCTGACTTTCCTTGACATATTACTTTGTTCAACATTCGTCTTTCAAACCGTCTAACCTTTCCTAATTTTATAATTTGGTGGTTTCGAAGTTTTTAAAAAAGCCCACAGTGATAACATCCAGACCATTTTGGATAGCGATATTTCTGTACAAGTTTAAGTAGAATAATTTAAAAAACTTATTAGACCATCTCATTCAAATCCTAAGATTAATGAGTCTGCAAAAATAAATTCTACTTTGCAACACTTATCATGAAAACTTGGCTCATTTAAGTCTTACAAAACTTCATGGTTCCCTTTCAGAACTCTGCCTGAAATTACCATTTCAGTTCAGTTCAGTTCAGTTCAGTTGCTCAGTCGTTTCTGACTCTTTGCAACCCCATGAATCGCAGCACACCAGGCCTCCCCATCCATCACCAACTCCTGGAGTTCACTCAGACTCATGTCCGAGTCAGTGATGCCATCCAGCCATCTCATCCTGGGTCGTCCCTTTTTCCTCCTGCCCCCAATCCCTCCCAGCATCAAAGTCCTTTCCAATGAGTCAACTCTTCGCATGAGGTGGCCAAAGTACTGGAGTTTCAGCTTTAGCATCATCCCTTCCAAAGAAATCCCAGGGTTGATCTCCTTCAGAATGGACTGGTTGGATCTCCTTGCAGTCCAAGGGACTCTCAAGAGTCTTCTCCAACACCACAGTTCAAAAGCATCAATTCTTCGGCGCTCAGCCTTCTTCAGAGTCCAACTCTCACATCCATACATGACTACTGGAAAAACCATAGCCTTGACTAGACGGACCTTAGTTGGCAAAGTAATATCTCTGCTTTTGAATATACTATCTAGGTTGGTCATAACTTTTCTTCCAAGGAGTAAGCGTCTTTTAATTTCATGGCTGCAGTCACCATCTGCAGTGATTTTGGAGCCCAAAAAAATAAAGTCTTGGACAATCATTGATTTAGATTTTGATGTTGCCTTTTTAAACTTTGTATGTTGCCATGGAGAAGTACAGAGATTATATATTTCAGAAACAACCACAACCCTATTTCTCATTTTACATGCTCTTCCAGAACTTGGCAGCTCTCCATTAAGAAGAGGAACTCATTTTCCCTGTCCTTGAATTGGGCTAGGCTACCAATACAAAGGGGCTTCCCTGGTGACTCAGAAGGTAAAGAATTCACCTGCAATGCAGGAGACTGGGGTTCTATCCTTGGGTTGGGAAGATCTCCTGGAGAAGGGCATGGCAACCCATTCCAGTATTCTTGCCTGGAGAATCCCATGGGCAGAAGAGCCTGGTGGGTTATAGTCCATGGGTTGCACAGAGTTGGACTCAACTAAGCACATGCATGCCCACAGACCCCACTGCAAAACAGAAGGAATGTAGCATGACTTCTAAAACTAGTTGAGACAAGACAATACAGCTTCTGCCTGCTCTCTGTCTCTGTCTCTCTCTAAGTCATCACCCTTGGAACCCAGCCTCTGTGCTGTGAGAAAGCCCAGTAGCCACAAGAAAATATCACATGTAAGCATTCTGACCACAGCCAAACCTGATGTCCCACACGGCATTAAGGCCACAAATGTGAGTGAGTGAGTGACCCTGCAGAGGATTCCATCTACCAACCTCCAACCCACTTGAACCAAGACTAGCTGAGAATAGATTTGTTAGTAAGCAAATGACAACATTATTTTACGTACTTAGCTTTAAGAGTTTTTCAAGTACCCATAGATAAGAAACAGGAGTAACACATTAATACTGGTACAGGTTAACTTTTCAGATTAGCTAGTCATTTTGTAGTAGACATAAAAATCAACAGAGATTACAACATGGAGAGAATAAGGAAGAAGAGAGATACTGAATCTAAGGCAAGATTTTTCTGCTTATGTTTGGGTAGGCTAAAACCGTAAAACTTTTAGAAGAAAACACAGAGGGAAAGTTTCTTGACATTGCATTTAGCAATAATTTCATGGATATGAAACCAAAAGTGTAAGCAACAAAATAAAAAAATTAAAAGTTGGGCAGTATCAAAATGAAAAACTCTTGTGTATCAAAGCTCACCACCAAGACAGTGAAAAGGCAATCCATGGAAGGGGAGGAAAAAAATTGCAAATCATATATATGACAAGGGGTTAATTTCCAGAATATATAAGAAACACCTACAACTCAGCAACAGCAACAATAAAAATCTGACATAAAAAAATGGGCAAATGACTTGAATAGACATTTCTCCAAAGAAAATACATAGATGTTTTTCTGGAACTCTCTTGCTTTTTCCATGATCCAGGGGATGTTGGCAATTTGATCTCTGGTTCCTCTGCTTTTTCTAAAACCAGCTTGAACATCAGGGAGTTCACGGTTCATGTATTGCTGAAGCCTGGTTTGGAGAATTTTCAGCATTACTTTACTAGTATGTGAGATGAGTGCAATTGTGTGGTAGTTTGAGCATTCTTTGGCATTGCCTTTCTTTGGGATTGGAATGAAAACGGACCTTTTCCAGTCCTGTGGCCACTGCTGACTTTTCCAAATTTGCTGGCACATTGAGTGCAGCACTTTCACAGCATCATCTTTCAGGATTTGAAACAGCTCAACTGGAATTCCAACACCTCCACTAGTTTTGTTCGTAGTGATGCTTTCCAAGGCCCACTTGACTTCACATTCCAGGATGTCTGGCTCTAAATGAGTGATCACATCATCATTATTATCTTGGTCATGAAGATCTTTTTTGTACAGTTCTTGTGTATTCTTGCCACCTTTTCTTATGGAAAAGAAATGCAAAAAAGCAAAATGGCTGTCTGAGGAGGCCTTACAAATAGCTGTGAAAAGAAGAGAGGTGAAAAGCAAAGGAGAAAAGGAAAGATATAAGCATCTGAATGCAGAGTTCCAGAGAATAGCAAGAAGAGATAAGAAAGCCTTCTTCAGAGATCAATGCAAAGAAATAGAGGAAAAGAACAGAATGGGAAAGACTAAAGATCTCTTCAAGAAAATTAGAGATACCAAAGAACATTTCATGCAAAGATGGGCTTGATAAAGGACAGAAATGGTCTGGTTATATCAGTAGGCAAATGCAAACCAAAATTATTAAATACCAAGCCCATACCCACTAGGATGGCAGTCATCAAAAAAACAGATAATAACAAGTGTTGATGAGAATGTGGGAAAATGGGAATCCTTATACATTGCTGGTAGGAATGTACAGTAGTGCATCTACTTTAGAAAAGAGTCTGGCAGTTACTCAGAATGTTAATATAGAGCTACCATGTGCGTGAATGTGTTTGTGCTCAGTCACTTCAGGCAGGTCTGACTGTTTGTGACCCTGTGGACCATCGCCTGCCAGGCTCCTCTGTCCATGAGATTCTCCAGGCAAGAATACTGGAGTGGGTTGCCACGCCCTCCACCTGGGGATCTTCCTGACCCAGGGATCAAACCTGCATCTCTTATTTCTCCTGCATTGGCAGACATGTTCTTTACCCACTAGCACCTCCTGGGAAGTCCACTTATGTCTATAGATTCATTAAATTCCTCTTAGTTATGATCTCAAATTGTAGTAGGAAAAAGGAAGCAGATGTGCCTGTGTGGGCATTGTTCTGCAGAATATTGTTATGATGGCCTCTTCTTGGAAGAAAGGGGATTATAGTCCTACTGGCTCTATCACTTTTCAGTCTTTTAGCTAAGATCAAGCATAGTCATACCGGATATGAAAACACCTTCTGTTTGAAATGTACAATGAATCAGAGATAAGTCTGTATGAAACATCTTTTTTTTCAATATACAATGAATCAAGAACAAATGTGAATGTGTAAGTGTAATAAAATGTCTGATTAGAAAGATGTTTTAAGTTCTCAAATATTAACAAAGTCTGTTACCCAACATGCTATGAATTTTTTGAGCCTTGTAGGAGAGAGAGGAATCAAAACAGGCACTCCTGATGGAGTGTGGGGTGAGAGAAGCTAGAAGAACTCAGACTCTGTATTCCACAGAGGACATTTCATTTGTATCGATACTCAAAAGATGTCCCTATTCATTACCCTGTTTTAAAAAACTGAAAATTTGGAACCACAACAATTATTGATTCACAGCCCAAGAGAGGTTCTTAACTTCACATTCCTTACCAGCAGTTTCATAACAGGTTCTTTCTTTTTCAAGTCCTTATTGTTAAGGGGTGTGTATGGTAGGGAGTATTTAAGTAAGCTAGCCCTTAATTTCTCAAGCTGGTTCAAAAGCTATTGTGAAATGACCACCTAAAAATTAACAGTAGTGAACTCTAAGGCAGACACTTTAGTTGAATAAAGAAAAGTTTATAATCAAGCAATGAAGTTCTAAGCTTAGAGTTCAACTGTGGATAAAATACCCTTATTCAGTTCATGAACCAAAAATCATCTTTATAAACACATGCCATCAAGAAAGCATTTCTGGGGAAATAATTCCAGAAGGGAATGGTGGGACATTCAATAGGGAAAAATAGGATGAGGAGTCCTGCCAAGTGACCCTAAATAAAATCATTTAACCCCTTTGGCCTTATGGCTCTCCCCAAGAAAATATGAATCACAATCTGTTATGGACTGAATTGTACCTCCCTCAGTTTCATATGTGACTATATTTGGAAATTGAACCTTTAAAGAGATTTGTGCTCAGTTGCTCAGTGGACCCCATGGACTGCAGCCCACCAGGCTCTTCTGTCCATGGAATTTTCCAGGCAAGAACACAGCAGTGGGTTGCCATTTCCTACTTGAAGTTAAATGAAGCTGTTAAAGCTGTGTCCCTAAAAAAGTTAATATGACTGTTGTCCTTAGAAGAAGGGGAAGAGACACCAGAAAGATGTGAGTACAAAGTCCACGTGAGGACACAGTGAGGAGGTGGTCACATGCAAGCCAAGCAAGGCCTTAGGAGAAGCCAAAGCTGCTCTCATCTGGATTTTGGACTTCAGCCTCCAGAACTGTAAGAAGATGAATTTCTGTTGTTTAAAGCAGCCAGTCTGTGGTATTATTATTTTGTGATGGTGGCTCTAGCAAACTAACACACAATCTCTGCCCCAAAATTCTGGCAAGGACTTTAGGGAGCTTGAGAAAATAATATGAAAACCCTGTGTCCATAGAATTCTCTAGGCCAAAATACCGGAGTGGGTAGCCTTTCCCTTCTCCAGCAGATCTTCCCAAGCCAGGAATAGAACTGGGCAGGCTGATTCTTTACCAGCTGAACTAAAGGGAAGCTCAAGAATACTGGAGTGGGTAGCCTTTCCCTTCTCCAGGGGATCTTCCTGACCTAGGAATTGAACTGGGGTTTCCTGCATTGCAGGCTGATTCTTTACCTGCTGAGCTACTAGGGAAGCCCTTTGTAAACTACAGAGTTTGCTAAAAATTTCTTCCTTGGAAGAAAAGTTATGACCAACCTTGACAGAATATTAAAAAGCGGAGACCTTATTTTGCCAACAATGGTCCGTATAGTCAAGGCTATGGTTTTTCCAGTAGCCAAGAACGGATGTGAGAGTTGGACTATAAAGAAAGCTGAGTGCCGAAGAATTAATGCTTTTGAACTGTGGTGTTGGAGAACACTCTTGAGAGTCCCTTGGACAGCAAGGAGATCCAACTAGTCCATCAGAAATCAGTCCTGAATATTCATTGGAAGGACTTATGTTGAAGCTGAAATTCCAATCCTTTGGCCACCTGAGGTGAAGAACTGGCTCATCTGAAAAGACCCTGATGCTGGGAAAGATTGAAGGCGGGAGGAGAAGGGGATGACAGAGGATGAGATGGTTGGATGGCATCGCCAACTCAATGGACAC
The DNA here is from genome assembly GCA_006410935.1 of Redunca redunca. Classification (NCBI taxonomy): domain Eukaryota; kingdom Metazoa; phylum Chordata; class Mammalia; order Artiodactyla; family Bovidae; genus Redunca; species Redunca redunca. Next base: position 442,070 of record SJYQ01003477.1, read on the forward strand.
AAGTTTGAGTAAGCTCTGGGAGTTGGTGATGGACAGGGAGGCCTGGCATGCTGCAGTTCATGGGGTCGCAAAGAGTTGGACACGACTGAGCAACTGAACTGAACTGAACTACTATCTCTTGATAGGAATCACCATACACTTTTATATGTAAGTGAGAGTCCACTTATGGAAAATGCTTCACAGAAGACAGACTAAAGGAAAATTTATAATATTGGTTTATGTCTGTTAGTTGATTTGTGTTAAGCCAACCACTCCCAGTTTATGAGGTCGTATATCTGGCATACTAGGAGATGAATTGCCACTTTAAAGTGAAAACAACTGGAAGACTATTTTATTATTGTAAATAAAAAAGAGCAAAGACCTTGCTAGTTTAAATATACTTAGTCATTGACGTCAGCGGTACCATGGGTTATAATTTATTTATCTCACAGAAGGTTACTTATTTCTCCAAATAATAATATCTAACATTTATTGAGTTCTTACATATGCTATTTCTGAGTATCATTTCAATTAATTAAACCTCAGATGTAGTACTGTTACTATTTTCCCAATTAAAATATGAAAGTATTGAAGTTGGGAGATGGGAAAAATGAAACTCACACTATAGTCTGTCACTTGATGTCTCAACCAAACCACTGCTTTTAGTTATTAAAAGTTCTTTTAAAGGCTAAGATTGACAGGAAATGTTACAGAAAAAATTTTTATCAAGGCTGTTTGGCAGTATTAGTTATCACAGCCATGTATTTCCATGCTCATGAACATTCATGGTTGTTTGATGTAAATATATGTATATTTCCATTAAAAATAGAAACTTCCACAATGTGCCTAAAGCTTTTATTCTATTTGAGTTCAATCTATGTATGGCTGACTTCCAACAAAAGCTCGATATTTAAAGCTTGAGCAAATAGATGCCTTGTTCTATCATATTTTATGTTCATGGGTACATAAAATGCATGTTTTTATTTATTACTCTTACTTCAACACTGATATAAAGTTCCTAAAACTGACAAGTCAGAATATTTTAAATCAAGAGGAATGCTTTGGATAATTTGAAACCAGAAATGCTGAATATAAACTAGCTATAGAAAACAAACATTTATCAAGCATGTAGTAATATTTCTTAACATCTATTTAGAAAATTTTAGGCACTCTAAACACATAGAATTTCTTCCCCTTTGTGTGGTTTGCTTCTATTGTAGTCTGTGAGTATTTGACTAGAAGCTTCCATAACAATACAGCTGAGTAAATGCAAATTGACTAGTGTCATATGAGGACTTAGATTGTTCCAGTAGTCAGATCCCTTTTTCTCTGCTGGCTCTTTCCTTTTACTGTACAAACAAGTGCAAGTTTAGTTGATTTTGAAAAATAAAATCTCTCTCTCAACTCCACATCTACTCCCTCTCCAGGGCCTCTATTCTTGTTCAAGTTCCTTGCAAAAGTGAGTTACATATTCATTCATTTCATTTCCTCTCTTGGTTGTTCAGTATAGCATTAGACATTGGTGTTCACTCTCTTCTTGAAACACTTTCTCTTGAATCCTGCAACAAGGCCTTTCCTTCAAGATCCCTTCACAGACTCCTGTTCCCTAGACTCCCTCCTCAGGCTTCTGTTACAATCTCCAATGGTCCCTAACTATTCTACTTCTATGAGTCAACCACCACCATCCCTCCATATTCTAATGAGTCTCAAAGTTATCTGTGGCACCAATGTTCCTCTGGATGCCTTTGGACATCTCCTCCTGGAATTTCCTCAGGTATCACTACCTCAACGTCTTCCCCCACAAACTTGGTCTCTTTTCCTATATTTTCTGATCTTAGCACATAAATAGATTTCTCTGTTCAACTTTTGCCTGAACCAAAAATGTGAACATTGTTCTTGACTCCTTCATACTGATCCCCTAACCAATCAAATCTAATCAATCACCACAATCCATCAGCTGGACCTTCTAAGGTCCCTTGAATCCATCTCCTTTCCATTCCCACTCTCACTCCCTCAGCTGAGTCTTCCAATTTTTACCCAGGTTAAGGCCATGGCTCCTAATTGTTCTTCCTAACTCTACTCTTGGTTCCCGCTTTCCAGTTTTCACACTGATACCAAATAGTCATTCTAAAGCACAAATCCAAAGTGCTATTCTCTTTAAATTCCATGGTTGGTTCCTAGAAGCCTATAGAGTCCAAAATCCCAATAATAGTATATATGACTACCTGGTCCTTTACGATAAGCAACCACTTCATTCCCCATCTCATTGCTAGACACCCCCTAGACACCCTTAATGCTTTAGCCAGACTAAACTATATTTCATTTACAGAAATCTTAGTCTCTCTTTCCTCTGTGCCTTTGCACATACTGTTGCTTTTGTCTGCAATGTACTTTGCACCAACCTCTTAACTTGGCTAAATCAAAACTCAGATCAAAAGATAAAGAGTTAAAAGGTAAAGAAATGAGGAAAGTGGGTGACTCCAAGCAATTAAGGCCAATCTAGAGGACAAAAGTTCTGACCTATGAGGTCCCTTATTCTAGTACAATGCAAAGGAATAATAAAGCTAGATTAGAAAATTTCTCCAAGGAAAACATAAGTGAAAAGTGAAGTCGCTCAGTCATGACTGACTGTTTGTGACCCCATGGACTGTAGCCTATCAGGCTCCTCTGTCCATGGGATTTTCCAGG
>SJYQ01003481.1:13758-29623 GCA_006410935.1 Redunca redunca
AACAACACAACACTCACAACTTGATGTGATGAGTCCAAAGCGTTGGGGGCCTTGTGAATGCATTTATATGTATTTCAATCTTGAAAGGCCTCAGATTAAATTACAGAGGAGGAAATTTGGAAATTAAAAAACACCAGCTATTTCAATGGTGATAACATTCCCTATGAGGTACAAGCTGGCCATCTGCCATTTCCAATATTATTATTTTACCTCAATAAAAAGAGGATAATACCAGGCTTCTGTGAGTTAAGATGAAGTCTGGGTGTGAAGATGAGAAATACCTCGATTAGCAAGGAGAAATAGCGACCCACACGCCGTCAACCCTCCGAGTCTTGAGTGCCTGCTAGCAGCTCAGCAGGTGGAGCCAGGAAGCCCCGCAGCTGTTCCCTGGCTGGGGCCAAGGCCATTACCATGGCAACGCCCCTGGCGTGGGAGGGGCAGCTTAGCCTGCGAAACCACCAGCATTTAAAAAGTAACACAAATGATCCTGGATTGGATCCTGCGGGAGAAAAAAATTCCTATAGAAATGTCCTTTTAAAAGATATAATTGGGACAGATGGGCTCAATTTGAGTGTGAATTGTGGGTTAGACGGGTGTTTCCCAAATTTCAGTGTGCTTCAGGCTCACCTGGTGGGCTTGGCAAAACACAGATGGCCAGACCCCACCCCCAGAGTTTCCAGATTCATTATGGCTGAGGTGGAAGCTAACAATCTGTGTTTCTCACTAAAGATTCCAAATGATGCGGATGCTGCTGGTATGGGGTCGCACACTGAGAATCACTGTATGACACACTGGCATTGCATCAATGTTCATTTCCTGAGTTTGATATTTTTTACTGTAGTTATGTTAAGGAAATACCCTTCGTCTTAGAAAACACTCACGGGAGGATTTAGGACAAAGGGGCAACGGGTCTGCAACTTACTGTCACATGGTTCAGGAAAAAAGTAGATAGATAAACAGAATAACAGAGCAAATGTGGGAAATAAAAACTGGTAAACCTGGATGAAATTAAAAGACGCTTACCCCTTGGAAGAAAAGTTATGACCAACCTAGACAACATATTAAAAAGCAGAGACATTACTTTTCCAACAAAGGTCCATCTAGTCAAGGCTATGGTTTTTCCAGTGGTCGTGTATGGATGTGAGAGTTGAACTATAAAGAAAGCCGAGCACCAAAGAATCGATGCTTTTGAACTGTGGTGTTGAGAAGACCCTTGAGAGTCCCTTGGACTGCAAGGAGAGCCAACCAGTCCATCCTAAAGGAAATCAGTTCTGAATATCCATTGGAAGGACTGATGCTGAAGCTGAAACTCCAATACGTTGGCCACCTGATGCAAAGAACCGACTCATTTGAAAAGACCCTGCTGGAAAAGATTGAAGGTGGGAGGAGAAGGGGACGAGAGGATGAGATGGTTAGATGGCATCACTGACTCAATGGACATGAGTCTGAGTGAAGTCCAGAAGTTGGTGATGAACAGGGAGGCCTGGCGTGCTGCGATTCATGGGGTCACAAAGAGTCAGACACGACTGAGAGACTGAACTGAACTGAACTGAAGAATAGTTAGAAGTTTGTTTAGGAGATAGTGAGCTTAGATACTAGGGGCAAACAGGATTTAAAAAGATAAGAAATAAACTGAGGAATGTGGTATGAGGCCCAGACATAAACATGTTACAATGTAATCACAAGTAAACACCATTCTGAGAGAATCACTGAAGCAGGAACTCTGTTTGAAGGGCAACAATGAGACAATAATCTGGGTGAGGGGGAACTGAAAATGTCAAACCTCTGACCTAATGCTTTTGAAAAAGTATGAAAGAAAACCTGATACTTGAAATAAACATGTAGTCTTGTACCTGGAGTCAGAGGCTACATCATTTCCTGCCGACACTGCTTATCCCTTCAGGCTGATCCCCTGGCTGCTGGAGCTGGACTCCGACAGGACAGCACAAATATTGAGCATTACCATCATCACACAAAGTTCCACCAAACAATTCTCACTACAGTGAAAAATATTTTACACTGAGAAAGTCTCTGTGGGAAATTCAATGTCCTGACAGCAGCAGCAGAGGTAGCAGTAACAGTAAAAGCAATGGAAGTCAGTTGTTTCCCACAGAAAGTAGTCTATTAAATGAATGGGGCAAAAAGAAAACATGATTAAATTATGGCTGATGGATCACAGTGTAGCTACATTTGTAAATCCCTGGATTTTGCATGGATCAGTGACATAATTGCTGGAGTAGGTGTTCTTAGCCACATTCTGAACACCTCATCATTTTACTGATTTTCTTAACAATCCATTGGATGAAGGAGAAATAATCACACAAATGTTCTGGTTATTTTTCTTTTTTTCTCCTCCTTTTCCTTCAAGCAGAGGAGGAACAAGATTTGATGGGCAAACTCCCAGCAAGGCTATGCCAGGGAGACTGTCCTGAAGGGGAATAGCTAAGACCTGGACAGTATCAAATTTTCAAATATTCTAACTCAGTTAGAATATTTGAATACTGGTTTCATTTCGCATGACACATCAGCTACTGTGTAAAGCAAATCAAGGCTGAGTTTCGTTGCTATCTTTACTCCTTCCAAGTTGCTTCTCCTCCCTCTTCTTTTCTGTATCTCAAATACCCAGCACTCTCTAAGCCAAACAGGCCTGCCACCCACTCTAAAGAGCAACTTCTTTCTTCCTAGCATCATTTCTCTTGGGCTCCAGCAACACCCAGATGATGAACTGAACACATTTTAAACACAAGATTCTTTGTTGCATTTGACTTACACTAGCTCTCAGAATGTTCTGGGAGATACTTCCTGAGCAGGGTCAAGTTTGGATATTCTCTTTCTGACCCAACTCCTGTAATTCCCCTCTCTCTAGCCTCTCAGGAGTGAACACACAGACCCACACTACTCTGCACCTTGCCAGCCCCACCCCTGGCACCTTTCTCAGCAACTTCCTATTCACTTGGGGCTCGGTAAAATGCACAACTATTATCACTTGGGGGAAACATGGTATGGCAGGGAAAACTGCAAATATCTGAAGCCATGAATCACAAGTCAGTTAACATGAAGACTTTTCATGGGGAGAATGAGCTGTCTTCCCACTTCCAAGTTTCCATTGGGGAAAATGAACCACTGAGCTAGAATCCAGGACTCCAGCAGTCCCTCTGCTCTGCCCAGGCCTCTGTTATGGCTTTAAATGTCCATCTAATAATTGAACCATTGTAAGAGGCTTAAGGATACAGCCCCCAATCCACACACACCAAAAAAAATGCTGGATCATTTTTATGCAGCAATTCTTCCTTAAAATACATTGATTCTGAATTTTCCCCCAAAAAGAAACCCTTGGTCAGAAAACAGTTTGCCAGTTACATAGACATGATCACTCTTAGCAGCAAGACACAATATCCCAGGTAATATTTATATTCACTTTGTGGCTGGCTCATTCAACTTCTAAGATATCTCTTTACAGACACCTTTTTACTATGAAACAGATTTTTATTAAGACTTCAAAACCAGAAGGAGAGTCTCACCTCACAGTACTCTGTGATAATGCAGAACTTATCCTGCTCCACAAAGTTTGCATGGAACTTGACAATAGCTGGGTGATTCAGCCTGGAAAGGAGCTGGGCCTCCAAAGTGGCCTGCACAGTCTCATTCGGATTGAGTTCTCCAATACAGATTTCCTTCAGTACCTTTCTGCAGCAAAAAAAAAAAAAAATTTAAATACCTTTAGAACTAAAATAAAGAAAGCTGAGTGCCAAAGAAATGATGCTTTTGAACTGTTGTGTTGGAGAAGACTGTTGAGAGTCCCTTGAACTGCAAGGAGATCCAACCAGTCCATCCTAAAGATCAGCCCTGGGTGTTCATTGGAAGGACTGATGTTGAAGCTGAAACTCCAATCCTTTGGCCACCTGATGGGAAGAGCTGATACATTTGAAAACACCCTGATGATGGGAAAGATTGAGGGCAGGAGGAGAAGGGGATGATGACAGAGGATGAGATGGTTGGATGGCATCACCAACTTGATGGACATGGGTTTGGGTGAACTCTGGGAGTTGGCGATGGACAGAGAGGCCTGGAGTGCTGCATTTCATGGGGTTGCAAAGAGTCGGACATGACTGAGCGACTAAACTGAACTGAGAACTAAAATACACATTTAATAGATATGAACAGTGGTACAGGACCATCTAATTAATGCCCAGGCCATAACCTACTCAGAGGTCTGCTCCGGCCTGTGACTCCTGGGGACCTGGCCTGCCTCTGTCCTGGTGGGGCCCTCTGCACCTGCCTCCCCCCCTCTGCTCAAACCATCGGAGACAGAACTAAGCTTGAGTGGGCATAGCCGAGCTGGCTCTCCCTCAGCCACTAGGTGTCTCCATTTCTCTTTGCCTCTCAGGACATTTCTATTTCTGTCTTTCTCTGTCTCTTTGTATATTACCTGCATCTCCTTATCTGCTTTCCTGTTTCTGTCTGCTTTTCTATTTCTCTCGCTATCCCTACCTTGGTGTTTCTCTTTCTCTCTCACATACTGTATATTAATACATATATATGTGTGTGTGAATATAATTATAAAATCTGTCACTGTGTCTCTGCATCTGATTCTCTTTTTGACTCTCTCCTTCCCTCTCTGACTCTGCGTATAAATACACATGCTTCTCTTTGTCTCTCAGCTCTAATATTTTCCAAATCAACTCAATATGAGCAGAATCAATATCTATTTATTTTCTTTTTAAAACTACCCTTTAGCATATCATACTTTATTTAGGAGTATTTAGGAGCTATCAGTATTGAGGAGAAGAAAAAAATATAAAAACATTGACAGACATATTCAAGCATGTATAAATGGAACAAGAGCTCATCATCTCTCCAATTTATTAATTTAAAATTTGTGATAACTAACGAGGAGTGGACCAAAACATCTCTTCCCATCTACCGAAAGAAAGACTGATGAACAAACCAATTACAGTGCCACAGTGTAAACAGATTGCCAGGGAGAAGCACTTTAGGGCACCAATTATGTGTGCAGACAGATTCCAGTGATTAGAAGTGAGCCTTAGCTGTTCATTAAGATAAGTTCTTTAGGACTTGTACTAGAATACATTTTGTAGTAATGTTATTTAAGAGTTTCTACCTATGCATATTAATGAAAATATATTTATAGTAGAAACTCTTAATTAAAGGCCCTATAACCAAATCCTAGATTAACCAGAGCTCTGCAGTCCTTTCTAACAGATGCCCAGGGAAGCCTTTTTTTGTGCTGGGGATGGTGCAGCCAGCAGGCACTCTCTGGGCCACCTTCCAGCTGAGATATGTGTTTACCCAAGTCACAGCATCTATTCCCAAACTTGTTTGTGCCACTTGTACCCAGTATTATAAATCTGTAACGTAAATGTGACAAACTGATGAAGGGTGAGTGAGTGTTGTCTCTGCTAGAAAAACTAGGTCAAATGTTTACCACAATGGTTAATAATGACAAGTTGCAAAAAAATTGTTGTTAAGTAACTGTTAAGACAGTTTTAATACATTTAAAAATGTAAAAATCTAGCATTCCGAACTGAGATTGCTAAATTTTCATTTCATTTTAAAGAAGGTAAACTTAGAAAACTTAATCAAGTTTATGCAAAAAAGATGAAGAGACCTTTCATGAGAGGATGTTAGACATTGGCTGCACATCAAAAAGTGAGAGAAAATGTACAATAATATTTTCCTTAAATTGGGTATAAATGTTTTAGTTATGCCATTTCATCTTTTTAAAGTTGTTCCCTTATATAACCAAGGAGCACCTCCAGTCACATCACACAGGGGCTATCACATGGGTTTTGTTAGGTCTTGAACACCCTATGGGACCCCTACTTGAGAAATTCTTGCTTGGTATTGTGTTCTATAGAGAGACTGTTCTAGCAAGAATTTGGCTGAAAATGACCTCATGTTATTAAGAGTGGCATCTCAAACTGTTGGTATAATAAAGGGGCTTGAAATGACGGATGTAGCTGTTCTCCTGTAATGCCTGAAGATGGTGAAGCTGCAGCCAAATGACATCTTCATGGTGTTTTTCCAGTACTCACCATGTCCCAGCCAACTTGCAGTTGTAAAAGTCACAGTGGTTAACATGTATGATGATACAAAGTCACACACAAACCTGCAATATTATCTTGCTGGGAAGGAACAAATGCTATCAAAAGCTTTAAGATACTTACCTTTTCCTTGCAAACATCAACTATTGTGCAACAGAGCATGGGATTTTACATACAGTTATCTGCCCCATCTGGCAGCCTGATGATAAAGCATCAAATCTCATTTGTCCACAGCTTTGCAGATAAAGGAAGGGCAATCAAGTCAGGTAACATTTAATACAATCATCTTTAGCAGAAGCAAAGATATATGACCTTTCTTACCTAAAACTGATGGAGGAAACTCATTGCATGTCACATAGTGTGAGAGTCATATCAGCTGAGAGCAAAGAAACTTACCAAGTCAAAAAGCTTGCCCTTGCTCAGTGACACTCAGTCTGTCAATCACTGCTAAGTAACACGACAGATATTTATTTTATCAGAACTTCAGCTATTTGGGAGAAACTTTTTAGCAGCTGCAAAGACAGGCACCCCCTCAGACTCACTAATTTTGCAAAGTTTCTGTTCTGTTTCCTGAGCGGCAATGTTTCTTTCTAGAATCACTAGTGAACTGACAAACTTTGGAGAGTGACTGGAAATCTGAATAACTATAGCTAATTTCACTCCCGTCAAATTGGCCCACCTTCCATACAAATGGGGTAGGTGATATCTTTGAGATGTTCAGGGTTGTTTTCCCCCAAACTTCACTGTAGCCTTTCACATATTTCCCATTGAACAAGCAGCATAGGCTGTGTCAGGAAAAAGATGACACCACAATCTACAGAGAACATGAGTCAAATCCCCAGCTTTTGATCCTCCAAGGAGAGACCAAGGCCAAAGAGAAAAGATCTGAAGGAGCCCCTGACCAATGGGATGAGGGTCCTCTTTGCCCGAAGTGAGAAAGAGACCCTCAGAACCAGATAGAGCAGGGGCAAGAACATTAGGTACACTGAGCCCTTGAAAATAGTTCATGCTCCCCAAACTAGGTCCAGAGGAGGCGGGGGGCACAGAACTCCCAGACGGGGAGGGGATCCCCAGAGAAGAAGTCATGGCTGTCTTTCCAAAGCAAGAACTGCACACTTCCTTGTGCCCAGCAAGGAACAGGAGTGCAGGAAATATCTTCAAGGGGCAAGTAAGTCAAACGGCCTAAGAACTCTGGAACCTCAGTGAGGAGTACAGAAGTACCTGCTGTGTGTCTGTGGTATAGTGAGCTCTGAAAATTCGTGACTCCTGCCCTTGGGTCTTTTGGAGAAGCCAACAGATCAGTGTGCACAAATATGTGTCTATGTTTGTCTTTTCTAAAACTCCAAACCGAGATGGGTGCTATAAAGTTAAGGTGAGTGATGCTTGAGGCCCTCCTGATTTAAACTGCCATGACTCTCTAATTTGATCAGCAGCTACTGCACCCACTGAGGGCAAAGTCACAGGAAATAGATTTTAACCTCAGCTTAAATAAGAGAGTAACTTTTTGCTTTTTGAAAAAATTTAAATATTCACCTATTTAACAGATTATTCAATCTGCTCAGGACTTCCAAGAGTTTTCATCCAGCTAGTAAGGCAGCAATTATTTTAACTAATCCTTTAATTGTCAGCTCTTATTTTTCTAGTTTATAAGAAAATATAGCTTTATTATAGAAAAATCTGAAAACAAAACATAGACCACAATCCACCACAGAGATAATCAACATTAACAATTTTGTATATTTCCTTCTCATCTTTTTGCTACACATTTTTTTAACACTAGAGGCCAAGCAATTTAGACAACTTGCCTGCTATTTTCATGAGACGTTATTGTAGCAGACATTTGTCATGTTAGCTGCACAGCATCTTTAGACAGCCTCCCTACATTATAGTAGATCCCTGGACTCTGGGTCCTGCCTTCCCTAGATAAAAGCAAACAGACAGCAAACAATTCCTCCATCTCCCGCCTGCCTTGAGTTGGGATGCCAATGTGGGACATAGGTTCTGCCAGTCAACTGGACCAACCTGGGACTTGGAGATGAGCTTGTGGAGGGACAAGGTGGGCACAGTACCCCCACACACACACCATCCTAAGAAATGGCATGGGCTTGGGGGCAGTGGTAGTGGGCCATTTCCATGGCGTGGTTCCAGCTGATGTCCCTGGAAATGTGGCCTTCACTGACCCCCAGCCCCCTCAGCTGTAAGAGCCATCTCTGTTCAGCACACGTCCCCCTCTGCCTCCACTGTGTAGCAGGTGACTGCATCTGGAGTCCTGACCCACATGATTATGTGTCACAGAAGCACTGTGAGCTAGTCCCATGAAGCTCTTACTGTAAGATAATTAAAACTGAACCTCCAAAACTCTGACCCATTTAGGTTAATTTTTGTTCCCTTATTTGTGTCTTAAAATTTAGGATCTTCTGAGGGACTTATTTATGGGTAGAAGGATCATAAGAGTGGATAAATATCCTTTTAAGAGTTATTTAATCCCCTTTAAAATCTAAAGGGACATGAAAAATGGCAGAGTGATATTTATTCAAAAACATGGCACATTAATAAAACATGGAAAAACCAGGAACTAAACATACCTAACGAAGTAGCTGAAAATGATTGTAGGTGTTAGTGAAGACTATATTACAGGTAGAATTTTATTTCATTGCAGTTGTTTTTCCTTTCAGCAATTCAGAAAGGAATTTTAATGTCTATGGTCAGAGAAAAGGATAAAATTATTTTACAGATCATCATCATACGCTATAATCTATGAGCTGCCTTTGTTTTTAACAATTAAATTCTTGACTCCAGTTTGTTTCAGGGCAAAAACTCTGATTCATCTTGTCTTTTCCTCCCCACCCCTGATCACAGGCATGTTGCAGGTTTTGGACACAGAAGGGGCTCAAATGACATCACCATACAGTGCAGGGACAGGTACCCACAGCAGACACCAGCAACAAGGGAGCAAAGTTCTTCTGCTGAGCTTGACTTCAGGGTCCACACAAGGCACCAGGCAGCCACTGCCAAATACTTTCAAATCAAAAGTTCCATGTTTCTGTCATTTCATCATCTATTGACTGCTATCAATATGGCAAACACAATGCCATATCCTGGGGACACAAAGATGAAAAGGATAAAACAAAGATACAAAGATGGAAAGGACACAACTCCTGCCCTCCAAGAAAGCTCAGAATCATGGGGAATGCCAACAAATGTAAAAATAGTTGAACAACTTCATGGTAGATGCAATAACAGAGCAGGGGATTGGGGTGAGGACCTCTAACCCTCCTTCGAGAAAAGAAAAAAGACAAAATCTATAGACTGGAACCCCAGGACATTCATTTTTGCACACAGAAACTACTTTGTAGTTAGCTGAAGTGCCTTCTCCCCAAGTGGATTCCAAGTAGCATGAGATGTGAATTTACCATTCTTTACCATTTGCCCTATACAAACTTTGTAGTTAGCTGAATTGCCTTCTCCCCAAGTGGATTCCAAGTAGCATGAGATGTGAATTTACCATTCTTTACCATTTGCCCTATACAAACTTTGCCTGGAAAATCCCATGGACAGACGAGCCTGGTGGGCTGCAGTCCATGGGGTCCCAAAGAATCAGGCACGACTGAGCAACTAACACACACTATTTACCCTCTACAAACCAACAGTCTGCAGAGGGAGGTCTATGTTTGCGTTACCTGAATAGGCTATGAGAGTTAATAAGCATGTGATTTTTCAAAAAAAGAAAACTACTTGAGAATTTCAGCATCTATATATCACTCTCTAGAGTAATGCATATACAGACACACACACACACACAACCACAGTATATGTTATGGAATGTGGAATAAAAATGTTACAGGAAATGTTTAGATCTTCTTAAAAGATCTAAAAAACTGGCAGGTTCGTAAACTACTCCTTCCTCCCTTCCCCCTGCCATTTATCTATCCAAATTTTTATCCTCCCAAAAGCATTTGAGCTTTATATAACTAGATTTTAAAAGATAATATGGGGATTGAGCCACACACGCTGTGTTCTAGAGAACTCTCTTTAGTTTGGTGTCCCCAGGAAGCAAATATTGAGACAGAATATGAAGCAGGTAATCAATCCAGGCAAGGGGGTAGTAAAGTGAAGTAAAGGGAAGGGAGCCATTCAAAGGCCTGTTATCAAGCCAGTTATCACTGTGGATGACTGGGGCTTAACTCTGTGGAAGAACCCTGGGGGCAGGCATAGAACACACCTCTGGGTTCCTCTGTCCAAGGGCGGGGACCAGCTCCCTTCATCTACTGGCTTAGGCTGCTCCTGTGAGTATCAATTCCCCTGCTGGGGCACAGAAGCCCTGACAGCCAGGGATATCTCAGGCAGAGCTGCCCATGAGGCAGGTGGTAGTTGGGTCCATGTACAGGAAATGCTAATCAGTCAGGGGACAGGTGGGGCCCCAACAACGTCTTCCACAAGGATGAATAAAGGAAACTTCCTCCACTTTAAATGCTGCTCTATTTTATCTATTCGCCTGAAGAGAGCTAGGGTATAGTGATTCTGAGGGTTTCCCAGGTGGCAGTAATGTTAAAGAACATTCCTGCAAATTCAGGAGGCATAAGAGACTGGGTTCAATCCCTGGGTCAGGAAGGTCCCCTGGAGAAGGGCTTGGCAACCCACTCCAGTGTTCTTGCCTGGAGAATCCCATGGACAGAGGAGCCTGAAGGGCTACAGTCCATGGGATTGCAAAGAGTCGACACGACTGAAGTGACTTAGCACGCATGCATGATTCTGAGACACAGTGTTGGTAACACTGAATAAAGTGAAAGAAAGTGAAAGTCACTCAGTCGAGCCCAACTCTTTGGACCCCATGGACTATACAGTCCGTGGAATTCTCTGGTTCAGAATACTGGAGTGGGTAGCCTTTCCCTTCTCCAGGGGATCTTTCCAACCCAGGGATAAAACCCAGGTCTCCCACATTGCAGGCAGATTCTTTACCAGTTCAGCCACAAGGGAAGCCCAAGAATACTGGACTGGGTAGCCTATCCCTTCTCCAGTGGATCTTCCTGACCCAGGAATTGAACCGGGGATTCTTTACCAACTGAGCTATCAAGGAAGCCCTTATATTGACTAATGAAAGCGCAAATCAATTAGAACCTATAGGTAAATTCCATCTCCTATGCTTTTCCAATAGTCATGTATGGATGTCAGAGTTGGACCATAAAGAAGGCTGAGCACTGAAGAATTGATGTTATTGAATTGTAGAGCCAGAGAAGACTCTTGAGAGTCCTTTGGACTGCAAGGAGATCAAACCAGTCAATCCTAAAGGAGATCAACCCTAAATATTAATTGGAAGGACTGATGCTGAAGCTGAAGCTCCAATACTTTGGCCACCTGATGCAAAGAGCCAACTCATTGGAAAAGACCCTGGAGTTGAGAAAGATTGAGGGCAGGAGGAGAAGGGGATGACAGAGGATGAAATAGTTTGGATAGCATCACCAACTCAATGAACATGAGTTTGAACAAACTCTGGAAGATAGTCCCGGACAGGGAAGCCTGGCATGTTGCAGTCCATGGGGTTGCAAAGAGTCAGACATGACTTAGTAACTAAACAACAACAATGCTTTTCAAGACTTAGTTAACAAACACATTAGCAGCATATACGCTTATTATGTACAGATAATAAAAAAAACAATGAATACTAATAATACAGATAAAAATGAAGAACAAATAAGAGCAGAGTGTTTCAGATATTTTTGTTTGGCAAATATGCTATTCCTGGCTCCTGTTTAGATTATATTTTCATTTGTGGTGACAAGTTCCATGCAGTGTTTCAATGCTGGTATCCTAACAAATTACACAAGTTGCCTTTTATTTTTAAGGAACAAAAAAGAGTAAACAGAAACTTTAGAAGTAGGAGTTTTGAAAATAAATATTGCCTGAATAAAAAGTATCTAATAATCATGCGAATTCAATGACTTTTCCTATCTGTGCAAATTTAAAAAACAGAAATGGCTTGAACACACATCTCAAGACTGGAATGGCACTGGCGTTCAGTGGAGGTTGTCCACAGGGAACCTCTGGTGTCAATGTAAGAATAGAGTTGGATTTTGGACAGACGCCAACCAGCCTTTTCCCAGGGGGCTTCTTGGAAGTCACATGGGGAAGAGACGAAGTAGCTGCTCTGCTGTGCAAAGCGCCCCCTCCAATGGCTTGACAGAGTCCATGGCTGAGCCCAGGAATCCGTGAGTGAGTGTGAACTGATGGGAGTTGAGAGGCTGCGTATCTGTGCCTTCATGGCCAGGTAGCTCGCCTCCCTGGGTGTAAGTCACAGTCTCCACCAAAGCTGCTGGGACTATCTCCTGAGAGTTTACTGAGAACAAACAGCCCTTCACTCTCCTTTCAGCCAAAAAATGAGTGGATTCCCTTCATGATGAGCAGCATCCTGGAGCTCCTTTCCACAGCCTGGCAAAGTTATCTTTACCACCGGGGATGTAATAGTTTACATCCTAATTCTAATTCTCTTCAGAACCAGTGAGGACTCTTCCACCCTCTCCTTCTCCCACACACCTCCTGACAATGGTCATACAGTTCTGTCTTTCTTATTCACTTATTCTTATTTCTGCTCACACAGTTGAGTAAAGTCATTAAACATTGTGGCTTAATTAAGAGACACCGGTGGCTCTCTCCCAGTCCCTGGGTGATCTGTAACTGATCTAAGCCTGCCATGTAATCCCTTGCCAGTGATCAGTCTAGACATGTGGTGTAATTCTGACCTGGGAGATATGGGGAGAAGTCTCATGATGGTTTCCTGGGACAAATGCTCCTCACTGATAAAAAAAAACGAGAGAAGCATGGGAGGAAAGTCTCATTTCTTCCTTCTCTGCACTGCTATCATTTGCCTGTGAGTCCTTCAGCCTTGGCAGCCAGCTGTCATCCTGGAGGAACTGCCCTGAGATAGCAGGCTGGGTGATGGGGAGGCACCAACACCCCTGCTGACTTCATCACCAGTATCTACTCTCCCTCTGGACTTCCTGCTAGGGAGATATGTCTTTCTTATTTTTAAGCCATCCTGGTGGCCAAAGATAGCCTCATACCAACACTTTGCTACAAGAAGAAAGAGGATACTTTTTTTAAAAGAGATTAGAAGCAGAAGTGGAGAGTGTGGTGAACATTCCACTCATCTATACAGACTTCAAGCTGTGAAAACTCAAAGGATGGAGATTAGGTTTAGCTGTGTTGTACATAAATATTAGAACAGAGAGAAGCCCCTTGAGAACAGGGGCTATGTGTTATTTCCTTAGAAAGTGCTAAATCTCCTATCTTAAACTAGAAAAGATAACCTGGCTCTTTTTTTAGACATTGGTACGGATCTTCAAAACAAACAAACAAAACTCATGACAAAGTAAACTACAATGAACTATACAAAAATGGATCTATTGTGAGAAAAAAGTATTTGAATAAAGGACTAGAAAGTATCTGTTGCTAGTGAATCTGGAAACTAAGATAACATGGGATTTCTTTAAATAATTTGAAAACAATTTTATTCACTGATTCAAAATTCTCATATGTCAAAATCTTAGCAGTTATCAAAATGTATCAGGATTCAGAAAAATTAAAATTCCACAACTGTTTCTTTCCTTCCCTTGGACAGAGACATTGGAGTTGTGACAGCAAATAGGAAGTTTCTAAAATAAAAGACAATGAGGAAAAGAGTGAAGTAAAGAGCATGGATAGTCCAGCAGTCTAAAAATAAAAATGAGACAAAACATACAAATAAAAAATTTATGAGATGAAAATAACCGAGGGGGGGGAAAAAAAAATTTCTAAAATATTTGGTCTCTTTTCACTCCTGCTCCCCATCCACAAATTAAGAAAACACATTTTAATAAATAAAAATATATACACATTTTTCTATAATTCTATGGAGATAGAAAAAGTTGCTAATATAAGGAATTATTTTGTTTTTCATAGTCTGAAGCTTCAAACTTAAGAAATTATGGATGATATCATTAGGTGTTAGAGGCACAAGGCTGATCATTATAATTTTTAGAAGAAGGTAGGACAAAGTTTCAAGACGTGCAGGTGATTTTTATTCATGTGGCGGCATTATGAGAAGCATCCATGCAAGAGAAATCTCTCTTGACCCCTCAGGGCTAGGTCCTGGGACAACATCTAGTCACATATGAGCTACCATATGGGCCTGCAGGCACCCAAAGTCAGCTCAGAGTCCATTCAGTGGGATTCCCAGCACCTGACAGACCTGATGTCTCTGAATGGAACCAAGCTTATGCACTCCCTATGCTTCAAAATTCAGCTCATTCATTACCTCCACCATAGTGACTATCACTCTGACAACTATGTATTTTTATATTTATTTCTTGGTCTCCAGCTCCAGACTGAGAACATTTACATTTTGCTCCTTTCTATAGCCTCGGTGTCTAGCACAAGTCTTAGCACATAGTGGATTCTCCATCAATGTTCATTGACTCACAAATGATCTAAACTAACACCACACTAAGCACTTGCATAGATGATGGGAGACACAATTCCTATTCATGATTTTTCCCCTTATGGAAGCGTAAAAACTTGCATGTTGGGCATCCATCAGAAAATGAAAGTTTCTAAAAATATGCTTCCTAACATCACTGCTGGAATGGCCCTCATCTGGAAGTGACTTATACATGGGAGCTGATAGTAACATTTGCATAGACAGAGAAAAATGGCAAAGAGATATTTCAACCTGAAAATGTTTCTGCTCAGATGTTTCATAACATCTCAGAGATAACTTCCACCGGATGACTTGGCCCAGGAGAAGCAGAAAACTGTCCAGTTTCTAATCCTATTCCCTCACTCAACCTCTTTCCCAATCATGGAATGAATTTTATGTATTTATAGAACATTACAGTTAGTAAGACCCTCAAGTAGATACATCAGAGAAGCTCAACCTATTAAAGTTCTGAGGATTGAATGCTTTGTTTTGACTGCCAGTTTGTTAAAAAAAAATTATTGGAGTATAGTTGATTTACAACACTGTGTTATTTACTGTTGTACAGTAAAGTGATTTAGTTATACACATACATATGTCCACTCTTTTCACTCTTTTTTAGATTCTTTTCCCATATAGGTCATTACAGAGTATTGAGTAGAGTTCCCTATGCTATACAGCAGGTCATTATTGGTTATCTGTTTTATATATAGTAGTGTGTATTTGTCAGTCCCAATTTCCCAGTTTATCCTTCCTTGCAGCCTTACTCCCTGGTAACCATAAGTTTGTTTTCTACATCTGTAACTCTATTTTTTTTTTTTTTGGTAGATAAGTACATTTGTACCATTTTTCTTTAGATTTCAAATATTAACAATATCATATTGTGTCTTTGCCTGAATCTCTTCACTCAGCATAACAATCTCTAGGTCCACCCATGTTGCTGTAAATGGCATTATTTCATTCTTTCTATGGCTATGTAATATTCCATTATATATATAGCCCACATCTTTTTTATCCATTCATCTGTTGATGGACATTTAGGTTACTTCCATGACTTGGCTATTGTAAATAGTGGTGCAATGAACACTAGGGTACATGTTTTGAATTATGTTTTGCTCCAGATATATGACCAGTAGTAAGAGTATCAGATCATATGGTAGTTCTAAATTTAGTTTTTTAAGGAACCTCCATACTATTCTTCCTAGTGGCTGTATCAATTTACATTCCATCCAACAGTGCAGGAGGGTTCCTTTTTCTCCACGCCCTCTCCAGTGTTTATTATTTGTAGAGCATTTGATGATGACCATTCTGACTGGTATTGAGGTGATACTTCATTGTAGTTTTGATTTTC
>SJYQ01003481.1:29743-42680 GCA_006410935.1 Redunca redunca
GCAAGGAGATCCAACCAGTGAATCCTAAAGGAAATCAGTTCTGAATATTCATTGGAAGGACTGATGCTGAAGCTGAAACTCCAATACTTTGGCCACCTCATGCCAAGAGTTGACTCATTGGAAAAGACCCTGATGCTGGGAGGGATTGGGGGCAGGAGGAGAAGGGGACAACCGAGGATGAGATGGATGGATGGCATCACCGACTCGATAGACCTGAGTTTGAGTGCATTCCAGGAGTTGGTGATGGACAGGGAGGCCTGGTGTGCTGCGATTCATGGGGTCGCAAAGAGTCAGACACGACTGAGCAACTGAACTGACTGACTGACATGCTGGGAAAGACTGAAAGCGGAAGGAGAAGGGGAGGACAGAGGATGAGATGGTTGGATGGCATCACTGACTCAATGGACATGAGTTTGAGTAAACTCCGGGAGTTGGTAATGGACAGAGAGGCCTGGTGTGCTGCAGTCCATAGGGTCGCAAAAAGTCAGACATGACTGAACGACTGAACTGAACATAAGATTCAAGGCAACGAATCACTCATTTGCTCTATCACACTTTGAAACGTACTGATCTTAGAGCAAACAAAGATCCTGTTTAGTCAGCAGTGAAATTAAGGATGACAATGTCAGTAGGACATGAAAGAATAATTTACCACAGATAATCAGGTTAGCCTATCTTGTTACAACTGTTCTATGCTCCAAATTTACAATTACTGTTAGGTTAATATTCAAAATGCAAAATTCTAATGCATAATTCATACCAGGTTTTATTTTGAATATTACAAATATCCTAGAACTGCAGATTTCAATGAGATAGTCATATGTGATGCAAAGCCTACCATGAAATCAAGACATAACAACAAATTGAGTTTTAAGAAGCAACAAAAACTGATTAGCTCCATTTCCCAGACTAGGTAAAGCCAACAAAGGATAAACCCTAAAGTACAATTAAATTAGGATCCAAGCAAGAAGAAAGGTGGTGCTCCAAAAATAACAACAACAACAACAACAACAAAAACACAAAATATAGGGTTTCAGTGAAATAAAGTCATGTGATTATATTTGTAGCAGGCGCTGGCTGGCCTCAGGGTAACATGAAGACAGCCAAATGGGAAAAAATTTGTATTTTTAAAAAGCTCAACTGTGTAAAATGCATTTGATTCTCTATTTCATCATCATAGTACTTATAGAGATTTAAGTTAAAACTCTCTCTTTGACTATAGCATTAGTCAAAGAGAGAGTCAAATGTTACTGCATTTAATTTTGAGAGAGAAAGGAAGGGAAATAAAGCTCTGGATTAGCATACTCCCATTAGAGGATTTAAGCAACTGGGTTTTTGGGTCTTACTTTTTTGATGAGTTTTGCCAATGCTGAAAAAAAAAATCTATTTTTATGACCAAGAAAGCTAGGACTTAATCTACTGACAAAGCTCCAATAAGAATCTGCTACTAGGAAGGAGCCACTTTCCCTAAATGACAGCTTATGGGTTTAGTCATCGATCTGTAACACACAAAAAAGTCACAATGGGCTATGTAAGGAGAGGAAGGGATGGAGGAATTGGGGCTGGCCCATCCCTGATCCACACAAGGCTTCATTATCCAGAGTCAGGAGGCTGAGGGAAGCCTGGCTGAGATACATGCTCTGGAAACATATGTCTGCTGCATCTCACAGGGTAGCTATGTCAAGCTTTCCCATCTGCCCAAGGAGTCTGCAGGAGCCCAGGAGGGAGGCCAGCTTCTCAGGCTGCCATGTTGAACAAAGGACACTGAAAAAGAGTATTAGGCATGGTTTTCCACCAGCACTGTTTCTAAAGAGTATCGAATTTATTCAAGGATCAAAGTGTTTTCATGTTCATATAGTGAAAGAAAGAAGAACCCTTAGACTCATAAAGCATGATATCCAAGGAAGCCTCAGTGCTTCTCAAATTGTGCTGTGCACTGGGAAGGAAAGGATGCTGATGGCTGAGATCTGAGAAAAACATTTATTAATATTCTTATATTGTTCTGGATTTTTTCTTTTTTTCTCTGTTGCTATGGTTTTTGATTTTATTATTAGTATTATTATTATTAATTCAAAGCTTTAATCCCACTGTCTATTTCCTTTATATACTTCTACCTCTATGTTGGCTTTTTGTGATTCTCTGAGGGTTTTTTCTTATTTTAAGTTTTTTGTTTTTCTTATTGTTCTTTTCCTGTTGCAGTTATTCTTTAATATATATAATCCTTTTTACATACTTCTATTTAACTTTTCCTTTACTTTTTTTCTTTTCTTCCTTTCTTTCTTTATCTCACCATGCTTGTTAGTTTGTTTTGTTTATTTTCCTTTAATCCCCAGTTGGCATTCTGCTTTGATCTTGTTTTCTGATTTGTGCTTTAGTTAGTTTTGTTTTTAATTAGTCAATATCATTTTTGGTTTTCTTTGCTTGCTGGGCCACTCCCTTGTACTTTTTTTCCTTTGGACTATTTTGGTTTTGTTTGTGTGTATGTGTGTGTCTGTGTGTTTTCCTTTGCTTTTGTTATTTCTCTGATTTTATATTTACCATTTGTCTAGGGTTTGGTTGTTTCTTGTTTAGTTTTGTTTTAATTCCCTTTGATGCCATAACAAACAGCTTGTGGAATCTTGGTTTCCCAGCCAGAGATCAGGCCTGAGTCTTTGGACACTAGACTGTCAGAGAAGTGATCCCAGGTAGTATTAACTAGTGAGAACTCCCACAAAGCCCTCCACCTGTTCCAACACCAAGCATCACACAACTGCTAGCAGCACTCAATGCAAGACGCCTCACCTAAACAACAAGCAAGACAAAATCACAAATCCAATCATCAGCAGACAGGCTTCCACTTCCCATAGACATACCACCTCACACCTTCACCTTCTCCACCAGAACACAGACACAAGTCACTCCCAGCACAAACTCTACATAAACCACTGGACCAACCCACACACTGACAGCAGGAACCAAAAGGAAGAAGGAATACAATCCTAAAGCTTAGGAAAAGGAGACCTCAAACACAGTAAGTTACAAGAAAAATGAAAAGACAGAAATATGGTGCAAATGAAGGGACAAGGTAAAAACTCACAAGACCAAACAAATAAAAGGAAATGGGCAAACTATTTGAAAAAGAATTCAGAATAACAATAGTAAAGACTANGACAATATTAAATACACCAATATTCAAATTATAGGGGTCCCAGAAGCAGAAGAGAAAAAGAAAGGGTCAGAAAATTTTTGAAAAGGTTATAGTTGAAAATTTCCTTATCATGAGAAAGGAAATAATCAAGTCTAAGAAGCACAGAGAGTCCCATACAGGATAAACCCAAGGAGAAATGCTTCAAGATACATACTAATCAATCTAACAAATATTATACACAAAGAAAGAATAATAAAAGCAGCAAGGGAAAAGCAACAAATAACATATAAAGGAAACCCCATACAATTAACAACTGATCTTTCACAAGAAACTCTGCAGGCCAAAAGAGAATGGCAGGATATATTTAAAGTACTAAAAGGGAAAAATCTACAACCAAGATTACCTAGCAAGGGTCTCATTCAAAATCAATGGAGAAATCAAAAGCTTTAAGACAAGAAAAAGCTAAGAGAATTTAGCACCACAAAGCCAGCTTTACAACAAATGTTAAAGGGACTTCTATAGTTAGGAAACACAAGAGAAGGAAAAGACCTACAAAAACAAACCTAAAGCAATTAAGAAAATGCCAATAGGATCACACATATCAATAATTACCTTAAATTTAAATGGATTAAACACTCCAATCAAAAGGCACAGACTGACTGAATAGATACAAAAACAGGACCCATATATATGCTTTCTACAAGAGACCCACTTCAGACCTACAGACTCATACAGACTGAAAGTGAGAGGATGAAAAAATATATTCCATGCAAATGGAAATCAAAAGCAAGTCAGGTAGCAATGCACACATCAGAAAAAATAGATCTTAAAGAATATTTCAAGAGATAAGGAAAAATATATATANAGGATGGAAAAATATATTCCATGCAAATGGAAATCAAAAGCAAGTCAGGTAGCAATGCACACATCAGAAAAAATAGATCTTAAAGAATATTTCAAGAGATAAGGAAAAATATATATAATGATCAAGGGATCAATCCAAGAAGAAGATATAACAATTGTAAATATTTACACACCCAACATAGGAGCACCTCAATACAAAAGGCAAACACTAACTGACCTAAAAGTTGACAGTAACATAATAATAGTACTAATGCCTATCCTTCCTGCTAAGTCACTTCAGTCATGTCTGACTGTTTGTGACCCAACAGATCGTAGCCTCCCAGGCTCCTCTGTCCATGGGATCCTCCAGGCAAGTATATTGGAGTGAGTTGCCATGCCTTCCTCCAGGAGGTTTTCCTGACCCAGGGTTCAAACCCATGTCTCTTTTCTCCAAAAAATTCCAGAGGAAGGAAAACTTCCAAATTCCAAACTCATTCTATGAGGCTATCAACACCCTGATACCAAAACAAGATAAAGACATCACACAAAAAAAGAAAATTACAGGCCAATATCACTGATGAACATAGAAGCAAAAATCCTCAACAGAATTCTAGCAAACAGAATCCAACAACACATTAAAAAGATGAGACACCATGATCAATTTGGGTCTATCCCAGGGATGCAAGGATTCTTCAATATATGCAAATCAATCAATGTGTTACACCAAATTAACAAACTGAAAAATAAAAACCATATGATCATCTCAATAGATGCAGAAAAAGCTTTCAATAAAATTCAGTACCCATTTATGATAAAAACTTTTCAAAAAATGGGCACAGAAGGAACATACATCAACATGATAAAGGCCATATATGATAAATCCACAGCAAACATTATTCTCAATGGTAAAAAACTGAAAGCATTTCCTCTAAGATCAGGAACAAGACAAGGGTACCCACTCTTACCACTATTATTCAACATAGTTTTTGAAGTCCTAGCCATGGCAATCAGAGAAGAAAAAGAAATAAAAGGAATTCAGATCAGAAAAGATGTAAAACTCTCATTCCTTGCAGATGACATGATACTATACATAGAAAACTCTAAAGATATGATCAGAAAATTACTAGAGCTGATCAATGAATTCAGTAAAGTTGCAGGATTCAAAATCAATACATAGAAATAGCTTTCATTCTTATACACTAACAATGAAAAATCAGAAAGAGAAATTAAAGAAGCAATCTCATTTTCTATTGCCACAACAACAGCAACAAAAAATACCTAGGAACAAACCTACCTAAGAAGACAAAAGAGCTATATACAGAAAACTATTTAAGACACTGAAAGAAATCAAAAACAACATAAACACATTGAGAGATGTTCTATGTCCCTGGGTTAGAAGAATCAATACTATGAAAATCACTATATTACCAAAAGCAATCTACAGATTCAGTGCAACCCCTATCAAATTACCAATGGCCTTTTTCACACAACTGGAACGATAACTTTCACAATTTGTGTGTAAACACAGAAGACCATGAACAGTCAAAATAATCTTAAGAAAGAAGAATGGAGCTGGAGGAATCAACCTTCCTGATTTCAGACTATACTACAAAGCTACAATCATCAAGATAGTATGGTGCTACCACAAAAATAGAAATATAGGCCAATGGAACAAAATAGAAAGCCCAGAGATAAACCCAGGCAACTATGGACACTTTAACAAAGAAGGCAAGAATATACAATGGAGAAAGGTGGTCTCTTCAATAAGTGGTGCTGGGAAAACTGGACAGCTACATGAAAAATAATGAAATTAGAACACTTCCTAACACCATACACAAAGACAAACTCAAAATAGATTAAAGACCTAACTGTAAGGCCAGAATCTATAAAACTCCTAGAGGATAATACAGGCAGCATACTTATTAACATATATCACAACAAGACCTTATGACCCACTTCCTAAAATAATATAAATAAAAAACAAAAGTAAGCAACCAGTACCTAATTAAACTTTAAAGTTTTTGCACAGCAAAGGAAACTATAAACCAGGTAAAAAGACAACTCTCAGAATGGGAGAAAATATTAGCAAATGAAACAAATGACATAGGCTTAATCTTCAAAACATATAAGCAGCCCATGCAACTGAAAACCAGAAAAACAAACAACCCAAAGAGTTGGCAGAAGACCCAAACAGACATTTCTCCAAAAAGACATACAGATGGCTAAGAAACACATGAAAAGATGCTCAACATTGCTCATTATTAGAGAAACACAAATAACAACTACAGAGATATCACCTCACACTGGTCAGAATGGCCATCATCAAAATAGCTATAAACAATAAATGCTGGAGAGGTTTGGAGAAAAGGGTACCCTCTTGCTTTGTTGGTGGGAATGTAAATTGATACAGCCACTATGGAAGACTGTATGGAGATTCCTTAAAAAACTAGGAATAAAACTACCATATGACCCAAGAATCCCACTACTGGGCATATACCCTGAGAAAACCATAATTGAAAAACACACAGGTACACCAATGTTCACTGCAACACTATTTATAATAGGTAGGACGTGGAAGCAACCTAGATGTCCATTGACAGATGAATGGATAAAGAAGTTGTGGTACATACATATAATGGAATATTACTCAGCCATAAAAAGGAATGCATTTGAGTCAGTTCTAATGAGATGGATGAACCTAGAGTTTATTATACAGAGTGAAGTCAGAAAGAGAAAAACAAATATTGTATATTGACACATATATATATGGAATCTAGAAAAATGGTACTGATGAACCTATTTGCAGGGCAGCAATGGAGACACAGAAAACAGACATGTGGACACAGGGTGGGAAGGAGAGGGTGGAATGAATGGAGGAAGAAGCATGGAAACATATAGACTATCATATGTAAAATAGGTAGCCAGTGGGAATTTGCTGTATGACTCAGGGAACTCAAACTGGTGTTCTGTGCCAACCTAGAGGGGTGGAATTGCATGGGAGGTTGGAGGGAGGTTTAAGAAGGAAAGGACAAATGTATACTTATGTCTGATTCATGATGATGTATAGCAGAAACCAACACAATATTGTAAGGCAATTATCTGTCAATTAAAAATAAATAAATCTTTAAAAAATAAATAAAAATCTATCCCAATATAGTCCAGGGTGAGCCCAGGACCCCACGTTTCTAACAAGGTCCTAGGTGGCACCCTGAGAAGCTAGTCTAGGGAGCACACTTTGAACGGCAAACCTAGGAGTAGAGCTGGGTCATAGGGCTGCTGGGGCCACAAATGTTGGAGGGCTGCAGGGCTGTGGGTTAGGGGATGGTCTGAAGAGCAGACCAAGCCTGTGTCACTTTACCACTACAGGAAGAACAAGATTTCCTCTGGCACAAAGTTGGGAACCCACTGCTGGTCCAGCCCCCTCCCTTTCCAGATGAAGACCCTGGAAGCAGAGAGGCTATGACACTCGACCATGTGCTCTCCTGAGACTATTCCACAGTCAACACCCACAGGACCATGAAACTCCAGTTAGGTTTAAAAGATCACAAGGAAAATCTCCCTTGCAATTTTGGCCCATGTCCTAAATCTGGTTTGCATGGGTTACCTCTTGTTCTGTTCCCAGCAGGGATAAAGTATAGCTACCCACTGACCCTCTGAACATGTCTTTTACATAATTTACTACTTTAATGTATTTGTACTCAGCTTCATTCCATAGAGGATTTGATACAACTTATATAAAAAAATAGAAAACTGAGACCAGAAGGTGATTTCCACCTTCCAGAGTAGGTGGAAATAAAAATGAGGAAAAGAAAAATACAAGTGTGCTGACTAAAATTTATTGCTATGGTTGAGCATCATATTCAATTCCCAACTTTTCGGATGGTATGTATGATGATGATAATGACTATTACTGTTGGTGGTGGTGGTGGTGGTTATGTTGTAGGTGTAATTCTTGCCTATTACAAGAGATGATCTCACTATCTGGATCCTTTGTGACATAAACCAGTTTTCACTTTAGTAACATAGCAGTGGAGGTGTCCCCAAGAGACATCAGTGATTCTTTTTAAAGAGAACTCATTCAGAAACACAATTCCAATTACACATGGAATAATGCACTTTGATGCTGAACTGATAAGAAAAGCGTCTCAATTCTTACCTTAATTCTATTCTCTAAACTCAGTAGCTATGTACAGAATACCTGAGCTGTGTGTAAGACACTCTCTTTGTCCAAGACATGGCCTCTGTCCATGAGGGCTTTGCAGTCCAGTGGGAGGGCAGAAACAAAGCATAGCAAGTTATTAGAAAGTGTCATGGACCTTAAAGGGATGAAATGAATATCCTAAAAACAGAAGCAAAGACCAAGATATTAGCCCAGCCTNAATGAGGAAAAGAAAAATACAAGTGTGCTGACTAAAATTTATTGCTATGGTTGAGCATCAAATTCAATTCCCAACTTTTTGGATGGTATGTATGATGATGATAATGACTATTACTGTTGGTGGTGGTGGTGGTGGTTATGTTGTAGATGTAATTCTTGCCTATTACAAGAGATGATCTCACTATCTGGATCCTTTGTGACATAAACCAGTTTTCACTTTAGTAACATAGCAGTGGAGGTGTCCCCAAGAGACATCAGTGATTCTTTTTAAAGAGAACTCATTCAGAAACACAATTCCAATTACACATGGAATAATGCACTTTGATGCTGAACTGATAAGAAAAGCGTCTCAATTCTTACCTTAATTCTATTCTCTAAACTCAGTAGCTATGTACAGAATACCTGAGCTGTGTGTAAGACACTCTCTTTGTCCAAGACATGGCCTCTGTCCATGAGGGCTTTGCAGTCCAGTGGGAGGGCAGAAACAAAGCATAGCAAGTTATTAGAAAGTGTCATGGACCTTAAAGGGATGAAATGAATATCCTAAAAACAGAAGCAAAGACCAAGATATTAGCCCAGCCTAAGAAAACATCCAGCACTAAAATAGTGACACTGATATTAACTGTGACAAAGGTAGGTGCCATATAAGGAACAGTTACTTGACATCACATCCACTGTGCAAAGAGATTGCTACAAATCTCATTTTTGAAGTGAAGAAACTGAGATACAGTTGAACTTCCCTGGTGGCTCAGACGGTCAAGTCTGCCTGCCATGCAGGAGAACTGAGTTTGATCACTGGGTCAGGAAGATCCCCTGGAGAAGGAAATGACAACCCACTCCCATATTCTTGCCTGAAAATCCCATGGATGGAGGCGCCTGGTGGGTTACAGTCCATTGGGTTGCAAAGAGTTGGACACAACTGAGTGACTAACACTTTTTATGACTCTCACTTAAAGGTACATAGTCAGGTGAGTGACAAACCACACCTAGTAATAATGAAACTGAGACCCCCACGTCTGAACTCTGGACCCCTCACACCCTGGGATCCTGCCTTCCAAGTTTATGGAGTAAGACCCAGCTGAGGTGCATGCCAAGAACACAACTTGAAGATACATTCTCTGTGTTAATGTTGATAATCTGAATATTCAGGAAAAAAGGGAAAGACGCTCTCCTACCTCACCTAACAAAAAAGTAGTATTCCAAGTTTCAGGAAAAGTGTCTTACAGAAATTGTAGAGCAATAAGCCTGACAAAAATCTCTGGCCAAGTTGAATGACTGACAATTAAACATGTGGCTTGTAAGCATTTAGAACATGAACAAGTAGCCAGCATAGGCTCACATGGGCTTACAGTGAATCAGTTCAGTTGCTTAGTTGTGTCCGACTCTTTGCCACCCCATGAACCGCAGCACGCCAGGCCTCCCTGTCCATCACCAACTCCCGGAGTTCACCCAAATTCATGTCCATCAAGTAGGTGATGCCATCCAGCCATCTGATCCTCTGTCAGCCCCTTCTCCTCCTACCCCCAATCCCTCCCAGCATCAGTCTTTTCCAATTAGTCAACTCTTCGCATGAGGTGGCCAAAGTACTGGAGAAGCCATACTAAATTAACCTAACTCCTTTTTGTGAGAGCTATTTGATTGGAAGATCAGAGAGAAGCAATTGGTCATGAGATATGATTCCAGGCCATCTGATGAAGGCATGTTAACAGCTGTCAGTGAAGAGTCTTGTGACATCCTTTAATGTGGGAGAGATGCAATCTCCGTGTGGACTCATGGCCGACTGAACAAGCAGCCCAGACGTCCTGGAGCCTTGGGCCTCAGGCTGTTTTGCAGGTGCACCCTCTTATAAGACCTTCAATTCTATCCCTAGTGACATCTTTGCCAACATTTTACTAATGACTCAGATGCAGATCCCAAAGGACATATTAGCCAAGTTTGCAGAAAATGCTAAGCCAGGCAGCAGCATCAGTAGACACAGTTCAGTTCAGGTGAGGTTAGTCGCTCAGTCATGTCCAACTCCTTGCGACCCCATGAATCGCAACACGCCAGGCATCCCTGTCCATCACCAACTCCCGGAGTTCACTCAGACTCAGGTCCATCGAGTCAGTGATGCCATCCAGCCATCTCATCCTCTGTCGTCCTCTTCTCCTCCTGCCCCCAGTACCTCCCAGCATCAGAGTCTTTTCCAATGAGTCAACTCTTTGCATGATGTGGCCAAAGTACTGGAGCTTCAGCTTTAGCATCATTCCTTCCAAAGAAATCCCAGGATTGATCTCCTTCAGAATGGACTGGTTGGATCTCCTTGCAGTCCAAGGGACTCTCAAGAGTCTTCTCCAACACCACAGTTCAAAAGCATCAATTCTTCGGCACTCAGCTTCCTTCACAGTCCAACTCTCACATCCATACATGACCACTGGAAAAACCATAACCTGAGTCAATTTTCCAAAGCGATGTAAGATGCTGAAACGTGATCTGGAAGCCACCCAAGTTAGACTTGCAGGGCTAAGCCTGAAATTCTCTAATCACAGGTGGGAAAATCAAATCCTCAAATTGAAGATGAGTGAAATGTGGCTGATGAGTAGACTGTCTCATCTATAAACATTCTGGAAGTAATGCATGGGGAGAAGAGTAGCTGCCCTCTGAAATTCAATACGGGACCACAATGCAATATGACCACTAAAAGAGCTCTTGAGACTCTAAACTGATTTTGAAATGTGTGAAAGGTTTTAGCATCAATAAACTTGGTCCCATCCAGCAGCCTGTTTTCAGGCCTAGGAACCTCATTTCAAAGGGTATATTGTCATTAAGGAATGACAATTAAGATGTTCATGACAATTAAGGTGTTCAGTTCAGTTCAGTCGTTCGGTTGTGTCCGATTCTTTGCAACCCCATGGATTGCAGCATGCCAGGCTTCCCTGTCCATCACCAACTCCTGGAGTTTACTCAAACTCATGTTCACTGAGTCGGTGATGCCATCCAACCATCTCATCCTCCGTCATCCCCTTCTTCTGCCTTCAACCTTTCCCAGCATCAGGGTCTTTTCCAAGGAGTCAGTTCTTCACATCAGATGGCCAAAGTATTGGAGTTTCAGCTTCAGCATCAGTCCTTCCAGTGAATATTCAGGACTGATTTCCTTTAGGATTCACTGGTTGGATCTCCTTGCAGCCCAAGGGACTCTCAAGAGCCTTTTCCAACATCACAGCTCAAAGGCATCAATTCTTTGGTGCTCAGCTTTCTTTATAGTCCAACTCTTACATCCATACGTGACTACTGGAAAAACCATAGCTTTGACTAGATGGACCTTTGTCAGCAAAGTAACATCTCTGTTTTTTAATATGCTGTCTACATTGGTCACAGCTTTTCTTCCAAGGAGCAAGCGTCTTTTAATTTCCTGGCTGCAGTCACCATCTGCAGTGATTTTGGAGCCCCCCAAAACGAAGATGTTCAGAGTTCCTCAAATAAGGTTACCAAAGGAATAGAGGAGTAAGATGGAGAGAGCTGATATATTTTGAGCAATAACTTATGAAAAAGTACTAGGGATATTTCCTGTGTTATTCATTTAATACTTATATCCATACAGAGTAGTAATTACCTTTCCCATTTTACACATGAGGAAACTGAGACTGAGAATTTAGGTTATCATCACAATTACATAGAGACACTGAGATACAAATGCAGGAGAGTCTGCCTTCAAGGCTAAGCCTCTTTCCATTCCAGTATTAATGTAACCTCCAAGTAGCAGTTAAAATAATATTGAAAAATTAGACTAAGATAACTACTACATCATATAGTTCCCATATATGCCAGGGTTCCATGCTATTTCCTTTGCCTGCGATACCCTCTCTTTACCCTTTCTCTGCCACATTCATATTTGTCCCATAAGACTTGGCTCATACACACCCTTCTGATATTGCAGAAATAGGGTGAGTGCACCAGCGTCTAGCAGGCCCTGTTGAAAGTGCCTGTTTATATCCTGCTTTGGCCTGCGTGGCCTGTAAGCCCTTTGAAGGCAAGAACCATGTCCAATTCAGTTTTTATTTCTCCTTCCTAACAGCTTTACTGAGATATAATTCAGATATCATAAAATCTACTCTTTTAAAGTGTACAGTTCACTTTTTTTTTTCTTTAGTACACTCTCAGAGGTTTGAAACTATCACTGTGTAATCAGAACACTTTCATCATCCTTCTTATGGACTGAATTACAGGCCCCCGACCACCAAAACTCACAGATTGAATCCCAACTCCTAATACCTCAGAAGTGCTTTAAAGAGATGATCAAGCTGAAATGAGGATCAGTACTGGGTGTTCATTGGAAGGACTGATACTAAAGCAGAAACTCCAATACTTTGGCCACCTCATGCAAAGAGATGACTCATTTGAAAAGACTCTGATGCTGGGAGGGGTTGGGAGCAGGAGGAAAAGGGGACGACCGAGGATGAGATGGCTGGATGGCATCACTGACTAAATGGACATGAGTTTTAGTAAACTCCGGGAGTTGGTGATGGACAGGGAGGCCTGGCTTGCTGCTTTTCCTGGGGTGGCAAAGAGTTGGACACGACTGAGCGACTGAACTGAACTGAACTGAACTG
>SJYQ01003481.1:43777-73709 GCA_006410935.1 Redunca redunca
CTTCAGCTCAGTTCAGTTCAGTTCAGTCGCTCAGTCATGTCCAACTCTTTGTGACCCCATGAATCGCAGCATTCCAGGCCTCCCTGTCCATCACCAACTCTTGGAGTTCACTTAAACTCGCGTCCATCGAGTCAGTGATGCCATCCAGCCATCTCATCCTCTGTCGTCCCCTTTCCCTCCTTCCCCCAATCCCTCCCAGCATCAGAGTCCTTTCCAATGAGTCAACTCTTCACATGACGTGGCCAAAGTACTGGAGTTTCAGCTTTAGCATCATTCCTTCCAAAGAACACCCAGGGCTGATCTCCTTTAGAATGGACTGGTTAGACCTCCTTGCAGTCCAAGGGACTCTCAGGAGTCTTCTCCAACACCACAGTTCAAAAGCATCAATTCTTCAGCGTTCAGCTTTCTTCACAGTCCAACTCTCACATCCATACATGACCAATGGAAAAACCATAGCCTTAACTAGATGGACCTTTGTTGCCAAAGTAATGTCTCTGCTTTTGAATATGCTACCTAGGTTGGTCATAACTTTTCTTCCAAGGAGCAAGCATCTTTTAATTTCATGGCTGCAATCACCATCTGCAGTGATTTTGGAGCCAATCCCACTGCTGGGCATACACACCAAGAAAACCAGAATAGAAAGAGACACGTGTATCCCAATGTTAATCCCAGCACTGTTTACAATAGCCAGGACATGGAAGCAACCTAGATGCCCATCAGCAGATGAATGGATAAGAAAGCTGTGGTACATATACACAATGGAGTATTACTCAACCATTAAAAAGAATACATTTGAATCAGTTCTAATGAGGTGGATGAAACTGGAGCCTATTATACAGAGTGAAGTAAGCCAGAAAGAAAAACACCAATACAGTATACTAACGCATATATATGGAATTTAGAAAGATGGTAATGATAACCCTGTATGCGAGACAGCAAAAGAGACACAGATGTATAGAACAGTCTTTTGGACTCTGTGGGAGAGGGAGAGAGTAGGATGATTTGGGGGAATGGCATTGAAACATGTATAATATCATATATGAAACGAATCACCAGTCCAGGTTTGATGCATGATACAGGATGCTTGGGGCCGGTGCACTGGGATGACCCAGAGGGATGGTATGGGGGGAGAGATGGGAGTGGGGTTCAGGATAGGGAACACGTGTATACTCATGGCAGATTCATATTGATGTATGGCAAAGCCAATACAACACTGTAAAGTAATTAGCCTCCAATTAAAATAAGTGAATTTATAATAAAAAAAAAAAAATATTCTGTCCTCTGATAACATATCCTGGTATATGCTGTATCTAAAATGGACTGAGTTTCTACTGAAGAAGAATGTGTATGTTTTTCCTCCCTTTTGGATGTATTGTCTACATTTTGCTTTTCTCTGAGTCCCCCAGACTTATACAAACTATCTCACTCTAGAGACCATAATACACGTATTGTCTTCCTGTTGTGTGCCACATTTCTTGGTTCCAAGCAACAAAACAAGAGTTTGTTAAGTGAAGCTCAAAAGGAATTTATTACAAATTTAGTGGGTGGGTCACAGAGTCACCAGGAATTTCAGAAGGACTGGAGCAGGGACAACCTCCTTGCTGACATCACTGGCCCTGGGAACTGCCAAAATCAGAGTGGCTGTCCTGAACCTGATTCTTGATGTATTCTTGATCAGTGTCTAGTTTTAAGTCCAATGCATCAGGTTGTAGAGCTACAATGTTCAACTGATGACTGACTTGACTATAAGTGAATTTAATGGACACTGGGAACGCTGGGTACCATGTTATTCAGTTGCTCAGTTGAGTCTGACTCTTTGCAGTTCCATGGACTACAGCACGCCAGGCTTCCCTGTCCTTCACCATCTGCCGGAGCTTGCTCAAACTCATGTACATCAAGTCAGTAATATCATCCAACCACCTCATCCTCTGTCGTCCCCTTTTCCTGCCTTCAATTTTTCCCAGCACCAGTGTCTTTCCTAAGAGAGCTGAAGAGAGTCAGCTCTTCACATCAGGTGGCCAAAGTACTGGAGATTCAGCTTAGGCATCAGT
The DNA here is from genome assembly GCA_006410935.1 of Redunca redunca. Lineage (NCBI taxonomy): Eukaryota > Metazoa > Chordata > Mammalia > Artiodactyla > Bovidae > Redunca > Redunca redunca. The sequence continues at coordinate 45,829 of SJYQ01003481.1, forward strand.
CCAATGAATATTCAGGACTGATTTCCTTTAGGATTCACTGGTTTGATCTCCTTGCAGTCCAAAGGACTCTTAAAAGAGTTTTCTCCAACACCACAGCTCAAAAGCATCAATTCTTTGATCTTAACCCTTCTTTATGGTCCAACTCTCACATCCATACATGTCTACTGGAAAAACCAAAGCCTTGACTAGACAGACATTTGTCAGTAAAGTAATGTCTCTGCTTTTTAATACACTGTCTAGGTTTGTCATAGCTTTTCGTCCAAGGAGCAAGCGTCTTTTAATTTAGTGACTGCAGTCACATTTCTGCAGTGATTTTGGAGCCCAAGAAAATAAACTCTGTCACTGTTTCCATCATTTCCCCATCTATCTGCAATGAAGTGATGGGACCAGATGCCATGATCTTCAGTTTTTGAATGTTGTACTTTAAGCCAGCTTTTTCACTTTCCTCTTTCACCGTCATCAAGAGGCTCTTAGTTCCTCTTTGCTTTCTGCCATAAGGGTGGTGTCTTCTGCAAATCTGAGGTAATTGATATTTCTCCCGGCAATCCTGATTCCAGCTTGTGTTTCATCCAGCCCTGCATTTCACATGATTTACTCTGCAAATAAGTTAAATAAGTTAAATAAGTAGGGTGACAATATACAGTCTTGACACACTCCTTTTCCAATTTTGATCTAGTCCATTGTTCCATGTTTGGTTCTAACTGCTGCCTCTTGACCTGCATATAGCTTTCTCAGGAGACAGGTAAGGTGGTATGGTATTCCCATCTCTTGAGGAATTTTCCACAGTTTGTTGCGATCGACACAGTCAAAGGCTTCAGTGTAGTCCATCAAGCAGAAGATAATTTTCTGAAATGCTCTTGCTTTTTCTATGGTCCACCAGATGTTGGCAATTTGATCTCTGGTTCCTCTGCCTTTTCTAAAACCAGATTGAACATCTGGAAGTTCTCAGTTCACGTACTGTTAAAGCCTGGCTTGGAGAATTTTGAGCATTACTTTGCTAGCATGTGAAGTGAATGCAATTGTGCGGTAGTCTGAGCATTCTTTGGCATTGCCTTTCTTTGGGATTGGAATGAAAACTGACCTTTTCCAGTCCTGTGGCCACTGCTGAGTTTTCCATATTTTCTGGCATATTGAGTGCAGCACTTTCCCAGCATCATCTTTTAGGATTTGAAATAGCTCAGCTGGAATTCCATCACCTCCACTAGCTTTGTTCATAGTGCTTCTTAAGGCCCACTTGACTTTGCACTCCAGAATATCTGGCTCCAGGTGAATGATCACACCATCGTGGTTATCTGGGTCATAAAGACCTTTCCTTTATAGTTCTGTGTATTCTTGCCACTTCTTCTTAATATCTTCTACTTCTTTAGGTCCATACCATTTCTGTCCTTTATTGTACCCGTTTTTGCATGAAATGTTCCCTTGGTATATCTAATTTTCTTGAGATCTCTAGTCTTTCTATTGTTTTCCTCTATTTCTTTGCATTGTTCACTTAGGACAGCTTTCTTATCTCTCTTTGCTTTCTTTGGAACTCTGCATTCAGATGGGTAGATCTTTCCTTTTCTTCTTTGCCTTTCACTTGTCTTTTTTTCTCAGCTATTTGTAAGGCCTCCTCAGACAGCCATTTTGCTTTTTTGCATTTATTTTTCTTGGGAGTGGTTTTGATCACCGCCTCCTGTACAATGTCACAAATCTCTGTCCATAGTTCTTCAGGCACTCTTGTCTATCAGATCTAATCCCTTGAATCTATTTGTCATTTCCACTGTATAATCGTAAGGGGGTTGATTTAGGTCATGCCTGAATGACCTAGTGGTTTTCCCTGCTTTCTTCAATTTAAGTCTGAATTAGGCAACAAGGAGTTCATGATCTGAGCCACAGTCAGCTCCTAGTCTTTCTTTTGATAACTGTATAGAGCTTCTCCATCTTCAGCTGCAAAGAATACAATCAATCTGATTTTGGTATGGACCATCTTGTGATGTCCATGTGTAGAGTCTTCTCTTGTGTTGTTGGAAAAGGGTGTTTGCTATGACCAGTGCATTTTCTTGGCAAAACTCTGTTAGCCTTTGCCCTGCTTCATTTTGCATTCTAAGGCCAAACTTGGCTGTTACTCTGGGTATCTCTTGACTTACTACTTTTTCAGTCCAGTTCCCTATGATGAAAAGGACATCTTTTTTGGTGTTTGTTCTAGAAGGTCTTGTAGGTCTTCACAGAACCATTCAACTTTATCTTCTCAGCATTAGTGGTTGGGCCATCTCTTACTGTGATACTGAACAGTTTGCCTTGGAGACGAACAGAGATCATTCTGTCATTGTTGAGATTGCACCCAAGTACTGCATTTTGGACCCTTTTGTTGACTATGAGGGCTACTCCATTTCTTCTAAGGGATTCTTGTCCACAGTAGTAGATATAATGGTCATCTGAATTAAATTCGCCCATTCCCGTCCATTTTAGTTCACTGATTCCTAAAATGTTAATGTTCACTCTTGCCATCTCCTGTTTGACCACTTCCAATTTACCTTGATTCATGCACCTAACATTCCAGGTTCCTATGCAATATTGTTCTCTACAGCATTGGAATTAACTTGACCACTGGACACATCTACAACTGGGCTTTGTTTCTGCTTTGGTTCAGTCTCTTCATTCCTTCTGGAACTATTTCTCCACTCTTCACCAGTAGCATATGGGGCACCTTTCGATCTGGGGAGTTCACATTTCAGTGTCATATCATTTTGTCTTTTCATACCATTCATGAGGTTCTCACTGGGTGCCATGAGGCATGCAAAAAGCAAAAAACAAAACAAAACCTCAAAGGCTCAATTCATGTCTTCTAGGAACTTAGATTTTTATTTTTTAATTTTATTTAGTTATTTTTGGCTGTGCTGGGTCTTCACTGCTGTGTGGGCTTTCTCTAGTTCCAGCAAGCATGGCCTCTCTTACTGCAGAGCACGGGGTCAGGGTCTAGGCACGTGGGCTTCAGTAGTTTTGGCTTGTGGGCTCTAGAGCGTGGGCTCAGTAACTGTGCGTGTGCTTAGTTGCCCTGAAGAATCTGGAATCTTCCCAGACCAGGGATTGAGCCCCTGTTCCCTGCATTGGCAGGTGGATTCTTAACCACCGGACCACCAGCGAAGTCCTGGCAGCTTAGATTTTACGTGAAGAGATGCAGTGTACAAAAATTGTTGTTAGGAAACAATTACAAGGTTCTGCATAACTACGGAACTGAAATCAAGGTGACAGAACCTGTGTGTAGCAGTGTACCCCCAGTGCTATGGGGCAGTCTATGCATCACCATATAACCAAAGAGTAGATANCCTGGAAGCTTAGATTTTACGTGAAGAGATGCAGTGTACAAAAATTGTTGTTAGGAAACAATTACAAGGTTCTGCATAACTACGGAACCGAAATCAAGGTGACAGAACCTGTGTGTAGCAGTGTACCCCCAGTGCTATGGGGCAGTCTATGCATCACCATATAACCAAAGAGTAGATAGCACTTGGCAGCTTGCCACTGGTCTTGGGGCTCTCTGGTCAACAAAAAGGACATTTTTAACCTTGCAATATGAACCAGAAAAACTTTCCAGCTTAAAGGCTAAAATGCCTTTGCACACATTCTCTCCTAGGAGTGTGGGGAGGGGAAGTGAACTGGTCATGTTGGGGAATAATTACTGATACAGTTCAGACAGAGAGAGAGAGGGTCCAGCTGACAGAATGTCTTGAACATGAGGCTTAATTTGCATTTTGTCTGGCAGAAGGGATTCGAGAGCTGTAAGATCTTTGCAAGAGAGTGACATTACAAAAATAGTATTTTGAAAAACAGTTACCTTTGAGCTTGAGGCAAAAGCAGTCGCCCACCAGCCAGGAAGCAACTACAGATGTAAAAATCACAAACACTTATAGTGAGATCACAGTGGAGAATAAAGGTAAATTTGAAAGATTCTTAAGGAAGAACTGGCAGGTAACTGAATATGTGGTGGGCAGAGAAGGCAGTCACATGTGATACTATTTAGCATTATTCAGAATTGGGAGTGGTAACTACCAGAAAAGGATACTTTCCACTTGACTTGATAAATTTCAGACACTGCCTAGATATTCAAATGGAGATTTCTTTTAGACTCTAGAAATATAAAACTGCATAGCAGGTGAAGGAGCAAAGCTAGGGCCATTTGCTCTCAGGTAAAAGGGAAAATTAGGAAAGTAAATGGAGTGAATGTGGAACACTGCCTATGATTAATCTATCGTCCTTCACCCCAGAGAACACTGTACAGATAAACTTCAACTCAGTTAATCATCAGAAGGCTAGACAAACTGCCTCAATGAGGAAAGCAATGAAAGTCCATTGACAAAGGACGAAACAAAGCATACTTCCTCTTGTTAAACATGGCCTCCCAGGCCTTTATGTTAAGATTTCATGTGAGGTTATGAAGATCTGTTCAAACAAGATTACTTTACCCTTGCTAATTATTTTTAGACCCCTGGCACCAAAATAGTAACTATTTTGAAGCTACTGAACTTTGCCATAGGTCTGTCATATGGGGGAGACTCTGTTTGCTGGTCCCCCCCTTCACAGCAATCTCCATTGCTATGCTGTGCTCAGGGCTGGCTTCCTGGGCATGGGGCCTATGCAGATGCACACGACCTGATGACTGGAAGGGATGACTTGATTTAATGCTCTGTTATCACAAGCTTAAAATTCTTAATCATTTTTAAAAGGGGCTCTGCATTTTCATTTTTTACTGCACCCCAAAAAGTTTATAGCCAGTCCCACCTACCATATTCAGACATAAAAGCTGTATATAATTGACTGTTGCTAAATGGACTAAACTCGTTCTTGGTCACTGGATCAATTTTGCTTTTACACGTTTGATAAAGTGAGGCAGGGCTCAGATCAGTCAGTTATCTATGCATCTATCACTGCTGTAAATGTTCTTAACATGGAAGGCCTGTGAGACCAGGCTCACAGGTGAGCAAGTCAGGAGACCATAGAAACATTTATAGAAACTGAAATGTCTTTATCTGCTGACATAAATCAGGTACTCAGAGCAACGCTACCACCAGTGGACTCACTTAAAAACTGACTTTCTAAAGTCAGTAGAAAAGGTCAATCAGGGATCAACCATATGCAAACTCTGATTCAAGTGCCATTAAATACATATACTTTACACCATGTGGAGAGATCTTAATTTGGTTCAGTTCCTGAAGGAACTATATGGAAGGATTAAGTACATTGACAGAGCTCCCATGAAGGACGAGACTCTCTGATGGGATTTTTATTACATTTTACAATTAGGCTTTATTTCTTGTGGGTTGCACCTCTAAAATTCTAAATTATGTCAGGGAAATATGACTATTAAGTTAGAAAAGCTATACCCTAGCTCTTCAAGAATACAGGTAAAAAAGCAAAATTAACATGTATAATAAAATTTCCTCTTTATTTGTATCTCCAGCTTCAGAAAAAAATACCCTGAAATAAAACTGATGTAATTCATATCAGTTTCAATGAACTAAACTCTATTTTCCTGAGACCCAAGAATAATAATGCTTCTCCTTAAAATAATCTGAAAATGTATTTTTAGTATTACAGGTTCTCCTGAACTAGAGATCAGTAATACCTTATAGTTTACCTAGAATTTTTTAAAAAAGTTTTTACTTGAAGCATCCTCACTGAATTACTGAAAACTCAAATGAAATGATGCTGTTGAAGTACTTTGTTTTTTCAAATGAAAAAGTTATACTATAATTAATGGGAAATAATATAAAAAAACACATTTCTGAGATTTTCAGGATCAACTCTGATGACTTTTATATTTATAGAAAGTTAAACCAAAGGAAAATAAAATACTTAATCAATTACAGAGTTTGTTTTCAAAGTGAAATATTTTCAAAGTGAAATTTTGAAGTATTTCAAAGTTAAATACTCAGTTATGATACAGGCCATCTTATGTTTATTCTCGGCTCTCTAGCACCCCCTAGAGCTACGCCCATCACCTCTCCACAGTGACCACCGCTATAGAAAGGGAACTGTGATGGAGGCTTCCGGACATAATGAGATGGAGATGAGTCCATGTGTTTCATTTATACAGACTACAATGACAAGCAATATCCAGCCTGTCAGCTTATCAGCAGCAGCTTTCAGCCCTCAGCCTGAAGAGGAGATTCTTCAGTGTCTAAATAAACAGCCCTGACTCAGAGCCAGTTTGGCTTTCTCTGAGATTGGGAGCTGAGGACAGAAGGAGGTGCCCACCCATGGAAGGCATTGGCTCTGCTGGGCTATCCTTTTCCAAGGCAGGGAGCAGGCCCACATCTGGAAGCGCAGTGATGAGGCCAGCACCATGGACAGCACCCTGGCCTGCTTTCCCACCAAGAGGGGCTCTGCTCAGAGACCCCGTCAAATGCTGCATGTTTTCCTCACTGCAGTGCACAGTCCATCTTTCAGAAGGGAGGCACCTATATCTCAGGGTGGCAATTAAAAATAACAAAGTAGTCACTGAGCACTAGACCCATGTGCTCTCTGAGAGAAATCATTAATGAAGGCATCTGGAGGCTTTCAGGCCCCACGTGGAGGACTTCCTGAGGGCCCCCATCACTGACCCTGATCATGAGAAAACAAAGAGTATGCAGCTGGCTGCTGGTGGAGGCACTATGTGAAGCTGAATGCCCCTCTAAAAACACTTGGTTCCTAACAGTGGGGAGCTATCCCCTTTGAGATCTCGCTCAACCCAACACCACAGCATCATTCGTCCTGGTGTAAAGTCTCTCCAGCAGAGAAGGACACACAACGAGGTAGAGGCAGTGTGAACCAGCCAGAGTCGTCATAGAAGTCTCCACTGAACCTCAAGGCAGTGAAATGAGGTTAAAACCCTTCAGAGAAAAACTCAAGGGCCATCTTCCCAGCCCACAGTCATCTTTTTTCCCCTGTAACCTGGTTCCCACTTCCAGAAAAAAGGAACTGAATAACACACGTTAGAAATACAAACATATGCAAAAATGTTGTATCCGTCTGCTGTTAGGAAAACAAGAGCTTTAGTGACAGGTTTTGCTCCAAAATGCCTTCTGATGGTCTTTTATCTCAGCTGTTTTTGTTAGAGTCACTATTGATTACCGTTCTAATACCAAACATAATTTGAACCATGGACAAGCACGGATCAGACAGATACACACCCAGAACTCCCATCGTCTTTCTACATCTTATTCTTTCCATAGCACTTAATCACATTTCACCGCATTACATGACCTGACTTATTCGTCGTCTCCCTCTCTCCTAAGCTCCACCAGAATCCTCCCCCACCTGCAATGAGACCTGACTTTGCTGTGTTCACCGCTATATCCCAGGCCTAGAGCAGCACCTGACAGTGAGCAACCCACCCACTCACTCTGTGCATTACTTAAGGTACATACTGCTTCCTAATCGCCACTGAATGAATGACTCTGTGGCATCAAGCATTTGGCTGATATAAACTGGGTCTCTTTATTTTTCCCTGTGGGACTCAGCGAGATAGATCCTCAAGAGTGATCCCGCTCCTCACCCGGGAACAGCGAGGCATTGTAGCCCTCCTGTCCCTGGGGTGGGATATGGTCTAGCTAGTTAATGAGGACATCAGTCCTACTCTGCTACATCAAGAGAGGCAAAGCCAGCTCAGCCTTGGAGTGAGGAGGAGGGAGGGACAGGAGGAAATGCTGCCCAGCTGCACTTCTGGAGGATCATCAAACTGATCCTACACATCAAGAGACACCCATCAGCCTAAGCTATAACCACTCCCTAGGCCATCCCAGCAATGCCACACCCATCAGGTAACCAGGTGCCCTTACCTGGAAGAGCCTCTCCGCCTCGAAGCTCCTCTGGGTTTATCATCTACATCAGTGCTTCTCACCAAAATAATTAAAATGTCCTTCTGCTCAGGGCTGGAGATTCCTCAAGGGCTTTGAACCATTGTCTCTTGACCAGAGCTCTAAGCCCAATTGCACCCTCTGTCACACATAAACACTGGCAGCTCTGAACTATGTCCCTACCCAACTTTAAATATATTTCCCATTTCTGGGCCACTCCAGCTATAACACACTAGGAATTATATAGTAATTCTATAATTATCTTGTGAGCAATACAGTCACGCTGCATCACATGTTTGCATTTTGAATTTTTTTGTGTTTAAACTAAAAATATATCCCATTTTTGCTACCCCACTTTACAAGGTCTCAAAGAATAGAAGTGGTCCAGAGCTCTCTCAACCTTTAACAGACCCTGAACCTTCCCACCCCATGTCCTGTCTGATAGAGCTATTGGCATTCAAATCCTATTTTCAGCCCAATGCAAGCTCCTGGAGGACAATGGCCATAGCCATCAGCTGGATGCTTGTTAGATGAAGCTGCTCTTGGCCATGCTCAAGGACAGTAGAGTGAAGTTTGGTCAAATTTATGGCTTTTTCTTTCAATATAGACTGAAACTAGGAAATGTCCATCTAATACAGGATGGCAAGAAAAAACAAACCTACTTCATGTCAGTTAATATCGTCTGTGAAGATAAGAGGTTTTCTTTCCGCTTACTTTTCTTTTCCTAGAGAGAAATTAAAAGTACATTAATGATCTATTTTCAGCCTCTTATTCATTTACCAGTGAAGTTAAAATATGAGTAGACTATAACCAAGTGAAGATGGCGTGAGGCCTTGAGTTAACCCTACAGGTACAGACGCTGCCGGGTCAGTAGCAGGTCTGCATGTCACTTTACCGCCACCTGCTGGTCACGACGGTCAGCGTCATGAAACAGCGTCTTTAAAACCGTGACTTTCATTCCTGTTCCTCTTTCGGAGTCTCTTGTGAACTTAGACGCCACAGACCCTTGTGACCAACAACTTCCACTTGGCACCACGGTGTTCAACATGGGTAGTAACTCCTGAGATGGCTCCTCAGAACACCAGGGCTAGTCAGAGAGCCTGGGGAAGGGAGTCCAGTGGCTGAACACTCGGTAAAGGCTCTGGAACGGTCACAGTGTAGCCATCGGATTTGGCTCTGAAGAGTTCCTTAGCAAACTGTCTTAACTCTGTGGAATCCAACGTTTCCCAAACTCATTTAATCATGTAACCACGTTTGACACAGAACACCTATCCACATTTTCAGGTACTCTAAAGACTGAGCTAGTTCTCAAAAATCACAGCTGTAAATGTTTCATGGTATCGAATGCTTGCCTATGCCACAAACTAGACAATTTCACACCATGATTTTCGTTTATAAATAGATTTAGACCCTTTCTTACATCACCTCCAAGACACACAGGATGGCAAAGTAATATTGTTGTCACTATCACATCACAGCCACTTTTTGTTATTTCAAAAAGTGAAAAAAATCATCTTACCGTGAGACCTCTATAAGAAGTTTCCAGCAGTGCTTCTCAAACTTTTCCAGCAAAGTACCTCTAGTAGCAAGGAAGGAAAAACTTATACCCTGGAACAGAACTTCCAAAAGCAGAACATGTCTGAAATCTCATGCTTTACTTTAAAAATTCATGTAAGAAACCGATGTGTTTGTGAAAAGATAAATGTTCAGGGTTATTCACTGCAGCAGTGTTTTTAATACCAAAAGATTAAGAACAACCCAAATATATAGTAACAGGAAAGTAAGTAAATTATACTGCAGTCATACAGTGGAATGTAATAACTATATAGTTGTTAAAGGATGGAAACATTCTCTATATGTTGTTGTTGTTGTTGTTTAGTCAAGTTGTGTTCAACTTTCCAGGACCCCACGGACTGCAGCACACCAGGTTCTCTGTCCCTCAATATCTCCTGCAGTTTGCCCAAGTTCATGTCCACTGAATCAGTGATTCCATCCATTCTCTATACACTGACATGCAAAGCTCTCCCAGATATCTTGGCATATGAAAAAAAAACCATGAAACAGAAGTGTATAATATGCTAGTTTTTATCGGAAGAGGACAAAAATAAGAATCTGTATTCCAGACATGCCTGTAGATGCACAAAGCATCTCTGGAAGGATCCACAGGAAACAAACCCATTATATCTCGGGCAAGAGAATGGGAACTCAGAAAAAGGGGGACAAGGATGAGAGGAGACTTTTCACAGCATAGCTTTTTATATTTTTTGAGCCATATAAATGTATAATCTATTAAAATTATATTAAAATCTCAAAATTATGCAAATTTTATTCTACTCCATGACATAGTCATATTAGCCCTAAATTTTTTAAAATTACACATGTATTTTCACAATTGTAAAATGAAATCCATATTTAAAATCCTGCTTCGTGGGTCATCTGGGACATCATATGTATGGTTCAGTGTGAAAAGTGTGGGTTCAGGCCATTTAAATCTTGCTTAAATATTTACCCTTCATTTCATCTGGAGAACCAACATCAGCACACAAAAAATCTGAGAATGCTACTAAAAAATGCTTTCTCAACAGTTTGGGATTTTTATCTATACGCTGGGGTTTTTAATCAGGGAAAGATTAACCCCAGCATCTTTAGAAATCTTTTGCTCAAAATCAATACCTATCTATCTTTGGTAATTAAGAAAGGGCCACCACACTGAGATGGCTCCCAGAGTGCGAAGCTCACAGACTTCTGCCCATTCATCAACGGTAGTGAATCCAGCGGCAGCCAAACACCAAAAGCAAACCTCTGCTTCACGGTGAAAGTAACTGAACTTCAAATTCTTCAACTATTTTCTACACGTATTTAAAAGACTGATGATTATTTTTTAAATTAATCAGTCTGGCTTAAGTCAAACAATTTCCTATTGCCTTAATAGAAAAAAATAATTAGGCTTCTTTTGGTTATACTTCCACACTTTTATTAGAATGCTTTTTAAATATGCAAAAAAATAAAGCATTTCTTTTTTATATAAAAGATATGGGCTAAAAAATAAATAAAATACAACTCAGATATAACTGATGGAACAAGCAAATGCAGCACGACTAATGTCAATAAAAGGTACTCTATGTACCTAGTGCATTTTGTCCCAGAAAAGATATTCTAAGGACAAGTTTTGCATTGTTGTTTGCCTCCCAGTAGTTTAATAAACTAACAGTGCTATAAATGTCTCCTAAATTCTCCCAAACTGAAATTTTATTTCTAGGTGTAAATAAGGCCAGAATTAAAAGGACAAACAGCGTGAAGAGATGAAGCGGTGCAGCATGACCAGCAGGGAGTCATCTGCTGCTTTCATCCTCTCTGGTTCCATTTCAGAAGGCTGTTCTCTCTGGGATCCCTTCAGACAAACAAACAGGCAGTGGGGACCGTGAGGACTTAAAACTACTGCAATCTCCTGATGATCTGTTGGATATTCATGAGGGGCAGAATGACTCCACCTTTAGGTTTTATATCAGCTGTAATAATGAGTTATGAATAATTGATCTCTAGGTAGTAAATTATTCAGGCAAGCACACAGTTTCCAAGGAATCCTGGAGAGAGTCTAGCTAATGGCATGAGATGAGTCAGAGGCAGCTGCCGAAGGGACATCCCACATCACCCCACGCGGCAGTGGCAGGGGAGTCAGGGGTCCCAGCAGGTGATTTTCAAGGAGGTGGCCATATTAATGCCTTTTGAATTAGTATAAAGCGGAAGTTCCCCACAGGGCACTCCAGTGTCTCTCCAATATATGAAACACTGAGCCCTGACCACTTCATCCACCAGACAAGCATATTTGTTGTCAGCTGAGTACAACCTCTGCTGCTGAAACTAGCGCTGAACTGAAAAACTATGAAATCAAGAATGTACATGTGTGAGTACACACACACACACACACACACATACTTGTGTGTTTATGTGTATGTATATATGCACACACACATATATACATATCAACAGTTTTTGTGTTTATATACATATATACAAAGACACACACACATGAAGTTGTTGTCATTGTGCTGAGAGCAAAATAATGCTAAAATAAGCTTTACCTGGAGGAAATTATCTACTGCTCTTGGTTTTCAAAACCTGTTGAATACACCTTACCCCTTCTGAGTTCAAAATTCAACCTTTTTAAAGAGAGTAAGGCTTACTTCAGGTATGTGTCGAGTCCCATCCATATCAAACACCCATTCCTAAGCAATGTTAAACTGCTTTGCATATAACATCTGTCACCAAACCTTCTTATAATTTTCATTTCTAAAATAATTCTGAAAATAATGGAAATTATTAATAGTTAAAGCTCAATAATCATTGTACTGAAATATCTTTCAAAGACCACATGAAATAAAAGCAGCTGATCAACAAATAGCAAATCCACTACTGTAAAAACGGCATTGTCTGATCTTGCCTCCAAACCCACACTATCTGTACTTGTGTAAGGCCCATGAGAAGGAAGATGAAGGACAGAGGAAATGAAGGGCTGCCAGGCTACAACTTTCCTCAAATCTCTCCTGAGGGAAGGCGTGATTAGGTTTCTAGAAGTTTCTCCAAACTCAAATTAATAGGGAAGTGGAAATATCATTCAGACTAAAACACTGAGCACCAACTACATGTAGGAATTTGAGGAAACTGACATCCAGACACATTCTAATCAAAGCTTCAATATTCCAAATTTTCTATTAGAAATTTGGAAACTTAGAACATACGTATTTAACCTTCCTTCCTCACTTGCTCGATAAAGGTCCTGAAAAACAAAGCCTTTAATTTTTCTCTGATCTAAAAACAAGATTGATTGGTCTGAACTCAAAGATTAAGAAAGCAACATTAAGCTTAAGCTATCAAATTTCACAATGATTATCACTAGCAACTGCAAAATCAACCAGCTTAACAACCTCAGAGATCCCATGTACCGTGGTCCAAGGTTTGCATTTTTTTAAATTTATTTATTTTAATTGGAGGCTAATTATTTTACAATATTGTAGTGGTTTTTGCCATACACTGACATGAATCAGCCATGGGTATATATATGTCCCCCATTCTGAACCCCCCTCCCAACTCCCTCCCCATCCCATCCCTCAGGGTCGTCCCAGTGCACCAGCCCTGATCACTCTGTCTCACGCATTGAACCTGGACTGGCGATCTATTTCACATATGGTAATATGCATGTTTCAATGCTATTCTCTCAAAGCATCCCACCCTTACCTTCTCCTAGAGTCTAAAAGTCTGTTCTTTACATCTGAGTCTCTTTTACTGTCTCGCATATAGGGTTATCATTCTCATCTTTCTAAATTCCATATATATGCATTAATATACTGTGTTAGTGTTTTTCTTTCTGACTTACTTCACTCTGTATAATAGGCTCCAGTTTCATCCACCTTATTAGAACTGACTCAAATGTGTTCTTTTTAATAGCTGAGTAATATTCCATCATGTATATGTACCACAGCTTTCTTATCCATTCGTCTGCCAATGGACATCTAGGTTGCTTCCATGTCCTGGCTATTGTAAACAGTGCTGTGATGAACACTGGGGTACGTGTGTCTCTTTCAACTCTGGTTTCCTTGGTGTGTATGCCCAGCAGTGGGATTGCTGGATCGTATGGCAGTTTTATTTCCAGTTTCTTAAGGATTCTCCACACTGTTCTCCATAGTGGCTGTAGTAGTTTGCATTCCCACCAACAGTGTAAGAGGGTTCCCTTTTCTCCGCACCCTCTCCAGCATTTATTGTTTGTAGACTTTTTGATAGCAGCCATTCTGACCGGCATGAGACCGCATTGTGCTTTGACTTGCATTTCTCTGATAATGAGGGATGTTGAGCATCTTTTCATGTGTTTGTTAGCCATTTATATATCTTCTTTGGAGAAATATCTGTTTAGTTCTTTGGCCCATTTTTTTTTATTGGGTCATTTATTTTTCTGGTATTGAGCTGCATGAGCTGCTTGTGTATTTTTGAGACGGATTCTTTGTCAGAGTTGCTTTGTTTGCTATTATTTTCTCCCATTCTGAAAGCTGTCTTTTCACAAGGTCTGTATTTTCTAAACACACCTGTGCTTTGTGCTTAGTCACTCAGTCATGTCTGACTCTTTGTGACTCCATGGACTGTAGCCTGCCAGGCTCCTCTGTCCACGGGGATTCTCCAGGCAAGAATACTGGAGTTGGTTTCCATGCCCTCCTCCAGGGGATCTTCCAAACCCAGGTCTCCCTCAATGCAGGCAGATTATTTACCATCTGAGGCACCAGAGAAGTCCAAGAATATTGGAGTGGGGTAGCCTATCCCTTCCCCAGGGTATCTTCCTGACCCAGGAATAGAAGCGGGGTCTCCTGCATTGCAGGTGAATTCTTTACCAGCTGAGTTACCAGGGAAGCTCTATACACACTTATTAAGGTATAACTGGCATGTGATACACTGCACATATTTAAGGTGTATAATTTGATAAACTTTGACATCTGGATACGCCCACAAAACTATCTCCACAATCATGACAACAAGGATGCCCATCAGCTCCAAAAGTTTCCTCATGCTCAGGATTTGCTTTTTAATTAACTAAAACTTTGGGTAAACTTTTCACATGATTACTAAATAATAGCAATGCTGTCCTAATTAGTATGTTCTACATGTCAAAGGTTTCATAATTGTTCATTCATACTTACAGTTATCAGGTAAAGGGGGCTATAAGAGCAGCTGAGAAATGAAAAGTGATTTTATCCCTGTTAAGACTATGGAACAGAAATTCCATTTCATAGTATTTTAAAGCAATGAGTGACATAATATTAACTGCATATTTTTAAAACTACATGGAATTATTTATGCACAATTAAGGTAGTACACAAGCTACTTTTAGAAATCTTTGGTGTTAACTATATCTATTTCCCATGTAAATATAAACTTACAAATCATTGGTTCTAAAAGTGAAGCTTAGGAATAACTGACCAAGAAGCTAATAGTAACATACGGGTTGTTGTTTTTCTCCCTTGTTGACTTTCAAGTCATACAGGTCAATCTAAGTTTACTATTTAGACATGAATGTCATGGCAACCAAGCTTTTCCCCAGGAAAATCTGCTCAGGAGTAATAAAGTAAGCCAAAACTAATTTTAACCTGAGAGTTTTCTGCTTTCTCATTTCTTTGACGATTAAGTTATAGATGAATCTCATTTTCCAAGTTATTTAAAGGTGGACGGTATCACAATTCAAATTTTCAGCTCAAAATATTATAGAGATGGGTACTGGCCAAAACTGCCCATACCTACTTCCAGGTCAATGCACGTGTCAAAAAAGGAAGCAGATCAGTTCAGAAGGGAAAGGACTGGTAAAACAAGATACCCTCTCAGATGATCTTCAGGAGCAAGTGACAGTACAGGGAACTGCCAGCTGTGTGCCAGGCCCAGTGCCAGCTGGCTTGTTCCAACAAACGCTGCTGGAGGAAAGGTTCTCTCAAGAAGGAAGGCTGCTTGAATAGAATCAAGAACAAGAAGGGCTAGTTACAGTTTGTTCTGGCATCAGGAAACTATCAAGTTAGCCTGAAGAATATTGTGACATCAACCATTAAAAACCTTGGATTTGGAATCTATCAAAACTCATCTCAGTCTTTGCTGTAACACATCTTGCAGAAAAAAAAAAATCCTTTGTTAGGGGATTAAAAACTTGAACCGTCCTACACCTATAAAGTTTTTTCTTGTATATTGTACATTCATTCTCAAAGCATTTTGTTGTATTTACTAAACGCTAAGTGCTAAGTTGCTTCAGTCGCATCCGACTCTTTGCGACCTTGTGGACTGTGGCCCACCAGGCTCCTCTGTCCAAGGAATTCTCCAGGCAAGAATACTGGAGTGGACTGCCATTTCCATCTCCAATTCACTGAATAAATTAGACAAAAGTCACATTTAAAATAATAGGCTTACACAAATCTTGTGTTTTTAAAACTTGAAGTAGTCAGCATTGACAACGTTAAAGAGACCAGCATATCCAAATACATTTAAAAATATTATTTATTAAAATAGCTTAATATACCTACCCCCATCTCATACATTTATAAAGAATAATATTCACTAGTTCCTGGGGATATTATTCAGTGTTAGCAAAACCATTAGCTTCTCTACTCACAAATTCACCAAAGCAATATGCTGGAACAATAGAGTGGCATAAGCAAAGAATTTAAATAGTCTGAAAATGTAATAAATATACTAAAGTAATTTATCTAAACTCTTCTCCTGTCAACATATTTTAAATAAATCACTTTTGTTTTCTTTCAAGCAACAGTAATATAAGAAAAAAAGGATTTTTAAAAAAGGCTTTTTGTGTGTTGTTGTCTTCCTTCTGAAAGCTTCTTGGTGGTTCAGTCTTCAAGGTAGGCTTGCTTGGCTCCTGAAGTGGAGGGTCTCCTTGCAACCTACTCATCCAAAGGTATTGTATTTATTAGTCATCCCTCATTCCCAAGTATTACATCTGAGATAAAAAGCTCATGGCTTCTTTCCTGCTAATACATGCAGCCTCAGGAAGACGTGAATCACTTACCCCAGAATGTTAACTTCATTACCACAGCTGGGGTAAACCAGTGTGCACTCACCTTCTCTCCTCCCTTTTCCCTTCTAGCTCCCAAACCCTAATGCCATAAGATGGTCAGAATCTCAAAGGATCTGAATTACTGCAGACCAAGTGACAAAGCTCAAAGTGAAGTCTAAGTTCAGACTTACCCTGTCCAGATTTACCTAGAAGGAGCCTACACACAATATGTTCCAGAACATGAAATACTTAAAAAGAGATTTTAAGATGCACTCATATTATAAGTGGAGAAGGAAATGGCAACCCACTCCAGTGTTCTTGCCTGGAAAATCCCAGGTATGGGGGAGCCTGGTGGGCTGCCATCTATTGGGGTTGCACAGAGTCAGACATGACTGAAGTGACTTAGCAGCATATTATTATCTCTATAAAAAGACTGAAGATTTTAAGGGGAAAAGACCTGATTACTACAATAAAAATACAGAAGAAAACTATATTTTCTGGCATGGAAAAATGGAAAGAAATCATTAGTTTCCTCCAAATTGCTTTTATAACTCTCCACTGCATAAACCATTGAATCCTATTAAATTAACTCAGCTCACTCAACAATCCAATTCCATCATCACAGATACCTGCTGGGGAGAATTCCTGGTCATAATATAGAAATAATAGCTTTAATAAGAGTACAGAGAACAGACTCAAAGCAAGACTCATTAAATCTATTGATGTTTTTATTTAGAATGACTCAAAACTGAAAGTAATGTTCAAATAATTAAGTAAATCGACAGAAAATCCATAAATAGGTGCTAGTAGGTGCAATATATAAACAGTAGCTTTGCTGAAGGCTGTCTGCTATTAAATAGCAGAAATTACTGTCATTCTGAGTCACTGAAAGCTGTTTCAAATATTATAAAATCTATACATTCTGATAAAGAACTATTATTCATTTTTAATTATTTTTGACACTGGCAGATTACTAAAATCAATGTATTAATTCTTTAAGAGGAAATAATGTCCTTTTCCATAAACAGTGAAAACATAATCACAGAAAGGGAAGCCTTTTAGTTCATTCCTTATAATAAGAAAACTGATTTCTCCATGTCTCAATGTGTTAGAAACAAACTTGAAAATGGATGAAGTCCTTTTTTTCTAATTACACTGAGCATCTCAGCAAAAGCGGCTATAATCCACTGAAAATGAAAGTGAACATCACTCAGTCATGTCCGACTCTGCAACCCCATGGACTGTATAATTCATGGAATTCTCCAGGCCAGAATACTGGAGTGGGTAGCCCTTCCCTTCTCCAGGGGATCTTCCCAATCCAGGGATCAAACCCAGGTCTTCTGCATTGCAGGCGGATTCTTTACCAGCTGAGCCACAAGGGAAGCCCAAGAATATTGGAGTGGGTAGCCTATCCCTTCTCCAGGGGATCTTCCCGACCCAGGAATCGAACCGGGGCCTCCTGCATTGCAGGCGGATTCTTTACCAACTGAACTGGCTCAAATATTCTTCAACTAAAGCACAGAATGCCCATCACTTCTCAGTGACTGAAGCTTGGTTATTCATTAGTGTCCCAAACTTATACCACTGACAGAAAGGATACACTGAAATAGTCATTATATAGTATCTCTGAGGATACAAAAAGGCACAACAGTTTTTCACTTCCACTTCAAAGAGAGTACCAGAATCTGGTCACCAGATTTGTTGAATGAATATCGAGTTTCTTTTATTTATTATGAGGATCTTTTCAAGCTTGCACATGGTACAAAATTCCAAATGTACCAAAATGGTTCAGTGGAAAGTAAGTCTCCTTCACTCCTTGTCCTCAATCTTTGAGGCAACTACCATGACCAATGCCATGTTTCCTTGGAGACTGAATAAATGTCTGTCAGTGGATACAGTAAACACCAGAAGTTGGATGGCAGGATTACAGACCATTTTCCTGCTTTATGCACACATGTATTTTTGTAAAATGTATTTTTGTAAAATGTATGCATGTTACCTTCAATACTGGAAAAGAAGGTAGCCAAGGGTTAACTGTAAGTACGTACCTCTGGAGTGTTCAGGAAACATACACTGGCTCTGAGGGTTCCCAAGAAAACAGTCGCTGGGAACAATGCTCCCTATTATGAAGAGACCCTTCATCTGATTAAATCAAATAACTGTCTAATTCTTCCACCTATTTCATTTTTTTTTTTTTTTTTTTTGGTTCTCAACCTGTTTAATGTGTAAAAGGGGGAAGAAAGGCGGTAGGCAGAGTTTCGGTCTGAATACATTCTTGGAATGCTGGCTATCCAGAGCATCATTCTGAACAGCTGATTATCTTCTGTGACTTGAGAGAGTTTCAGTTTTGAAAAGACCTAATTCCATGGGATCATGGTGACTCATTTATCGTAAGAATTAAATACAGAAATTTAAAGGCTCCGAGCAAACAGCAGGGGCGGGACTAATGCGACAGTAATAGCTGGAGTTGATGGGGCAAGAGGCAACCAATCATAAAATTACTTTTCCCTTGTAACAAAGGGTTCACACTTTTAACATAAATTATACATTCATTATGGTGTGTAAAAACAGTCAAGCCTAAATAAATTCTTCATATTATGAAGAAGAGACCCTTTATCTGATTAAATCAAATAACTGTCTAATTCTTCCACCTATTTCATTTTAGTTATACTTTCACTTCTGATTAGACATTCAGCTTCTCCAGACTCACCCCAGAAAATAGTGGGGAGGTACATGAAAGGAGATGCTTATTCATTCTAAGCCTAGAATTAAGAAGTTGTATCATGATTTATAGAGTCATCTTATCTGAATCTGTTCCTCACCTAGACTGATCATCTCTAAGTGTATTGAGATGAAAGCCAAGGGATGCATCTTAATGTGATGGCTTTAGCATGGTTCTGTCCTTCAAAAGCCCTGACCCCCTTGGCCCTACCCCTGTTGGTGGTTACAATTCAATACAACACTTTGGAACTGGGCTATAGACCTGAGATATTCTCAGGAGGGATTGGGCTAAGGACAGCCATTTTTTTAGCTTTACAATAAAGGACCTGGACTGTTCTGGGTTTCTTTCTATTGCCTCTTTATAACTTTTCACCTCCTTTATTCTCAAGGTCTAAGACCACCCTGCTCTTGCTGTCAATGCGACTAATTCTATCAGCAGCCCCCTGCCTCCATCTCTCCCATATTGTTTCCACGGCTGGGAGGGAAATCTGCTTGTTAAGGCTTTTAAAAATCCACTCTAATACAGGCCCCAGAGCTTTCCTGGGAGGCAAGGTCCTGGGCCTCACTGTGTGGGCTTGGGGACATTTCTCCAAGGATTTGGTGGCCTTTCCTATTTAGGATCCTCACCTCATACTAAACAGACTTGATACTGGGGAAAAAATGTCCTGTGGAGAGAAAAGGCATTTCCATGTTAACCATGTTGAGCATATTCAAGCAAAGACCAAAGTGTAGGTGCACAGCTATGGAGGGAAATATTTAGATATTTTCATGGATAGAACCAAAGGAGAGAATGAAAGCTCTGAGATAAAGCACAGAAACCAGCAAAATAATGACCTCACATAGCTAAGAGGAAGCTGGGCAGTGGCCATTCCCACATCTCTAAGAGCAACCTGCCACGCAAAGGCTGAATAACTGCACTGGCTGCTGGTTGTTTTATGTCTCTTCTAGAAAGGAAGTTCCTAAGAGCCAAACCTTGTATCCTGTTGCTTCAGTTTCCTTCCTGGTTCTTGGTCTAAACCAAAGATTTATTACATAAATTGTATTACATGCTTGAGTTAACAAACTAAAAGACTAGAGCAGAAAATCAACTCCACGTAATAAAGCCGCTGAATCTTAAATGTGATAAAAGTTTTTTTAAAAACCAGCATTCCATGCTGATAAGATTAATGCTGAAATTCACCAACTGTGGCCCATGATTCCCATTAAATTACACATACTATTCTAAGTATCAAAGTAACTTCCTAGCTTATCAAAACCTTTGGTTTGCATAATAGAAAATTGACAGCTTAACAAAAAATATAAAATTATGAGCCAGAATTAGAATAAACTTTAGGTATATGCATTAACTTTATCACACCTTCACATTATCATTAGACCAGAGTTTCTATAATTTATTATGAAAGAAAATATTCCCAAATATTGTTTTATGAATTTCACGACACAGAGTATAATAGAGTAAAATCCCCTATCTCATTCACTAATCATTTTAAGCTTAATTTTATTCTACTGTGATAACTAAAAAAGAATGCCATATACTTCTATGCCCAAAAAAACCCCCCTCTCTCCAAACATTTATTAATCAAGTATAATTTTACAGTAAATGCAGAAAGTCAATAAAAATATAAAAGAATGTGATATTTACTTTGTAATTCAAATTCATAAATTCATAGTATAGGAATAATATAGATGGTAGAGTGATGCCCTCAAGAGGCACAGTAACAAATTGCAACTGTCTAAGAAAGTTCTTTAATTAAATCTAAAGTGCATATTTCCTGGACCTAGAGTTCACAGGAACTGTTAACAGTGACCTACAGACCAGCTGAGGCTCATGGACTGTCAAGTAACTCCTTTAATACGGGTACCAAGGCAGTAGTCTGGCATTTGAAGGTATTATGCATGTATGTGTGTGCATGCGTGCTGACGCTAAGTCGTGTCTGACTCTTCGTGACCCTATGGACTGCAGCCCATCAGGCTCCACTGTCCATGGGATTTTCCAGGCAAGAATACTGGAGGAGTTGCCATTTTCTCCTCCAGGGGATCTTCTGACCCAGGGATCAAACCTATATCTCCTGCATTGGAGGCAGATTCTTTACTGAGACACCTGTGAACCCAGAGATACCACACCTTCTCCTTATCATCTCAAAAAGTTAGGAGTGTATCTGAAAACATGAAGAAAGTCAGATCTGCTCTGATCTGTTAAGGGAACAGCATTCATAGCATTACAGAAATATTTTTAGGAGGTATTTTCTACCCATCTCTAAACCAATTTCCTATGTTTATGACCTAGCATGTAAAGCAGAATGAAAAACATAATCTAACGAAACTGCTTGGACAATGGGCAGTGCTTGTTAATGTGGTATGATCACAAACCAAAGGTACAACTGTCAGCACTCCCGGGAAAGGATGCTAAAAATATGGGCTTAGTCTCCTGCCTCTACGTGTGCGTTAAAAACAGCAGTCAATGGTGAGCTGCTGCCCTACACAGCTAAAAGGTCAGCATTCTGAGGACCAGTTTCTTTCAGACAGCCATGGAGACAGGAAAGAATAGATGACAACAGAAGCATTATGATCTCAAGAAAGATTCTAGTAGTTTCTAAGATCACATACCTAATATCAAATAGCTTTGTTGGAGACTTTTCTCTCTTAAAAGTGGAATGCAAGGGCTTTCCTGATGGTCCAGTGGTTAAGAACCCACCTGCCAATGCAGGGGACATGGGTGTGATCCTAGTCCAGGAATATGCCACGTGCTGAGGAGCAACTAAAGCTCGTGTGCCACAACTAGTGAGCCCACACTCTAGAGCTGGCAAGCCGCAACTATTGAGGCCTGCGTGCCTAGAGCCAGTGCTCCACAAGAGAAGTGACCACAATGAGAGATCAATGCACTGCAACAAAGAATAGCTTCTGCTCACCACAACTAGAAAAAGCCTGCTATAGCAACGAAGACCAAAGCCCAGCAACAAAGACACAGCCAAAGAGAAAAAGAGAAAGAAAGAGGAATGCAAAAGAAAAGCTTCTACTTAGAGAGTTCCAGTTGCAGTTGAGCTTCCCTGGTGGCTCAGATGGTAAAGAATCTGCCTGAAATGCAGGAGACCAGGTTTGATCCCTGGGTCAGGAAAATTCCTGGAGAAGGAAATGGCAACCCACTCCAGTATTCTTGCCTGGGAAATCCCAGGACAGAGGAGCCTGGTGGGCTACAGTCTATGGGGTCGCAAAGAGTTGGACACGACTAAGTGACTAACACTTTTTTTTCACTTCCAGTTGCAGTTACCAGGTGGTGTCTAAGAAAACTGAAGCTCGGATTAGGAACCTATATAATCTTAATTTCAGTTAAGAACAAGACTGGCTTTACTTACTGATCTGTTCACCTTCAAGGCCTGTGGTCTTAACCATAACACTGCACTGCCTTTCTTTGAGCATTCTAAGACTCCATGAGCAGCCATATTCACAATCCTTCATGATTTCAGCAGCTCTAAAGTCAAATGTCTACAAAAGCAGGCAAGTAGTGGAAAGTGTAAGAGGCAATAAGAAGGGGCAAGAATGCAGCTAATTGGAGAGGACTCTAGGATCTGCCTAAAGAAGGCCACTGCCTGCAGCTTCAGTTTGCACTGACTACACAGGCAGCAGCATTAGGAAATATGATCAAATCTTCCAATTTTTTTTCAAGAGAAGATGAAAAGCTCAACTTTAGGAGAGTTGTTAGGAGAGCTGCACATTTTTAAATATTGGCAGCTAATTTAGATTTTAAAAGAAACAACTCTGCAGGCCAAACCAAACATATCTAAAGTTATTATGACCAGTATATAATATGTTTAGAGATTCTGATGATGAATGATTCCTGTCTGAGAGATTCTAGATTAGACCTTTCCTATTACATGATTTGTCAGTTATCCTCACTGTTGAATTCATTCTACACATCCAGGCTTTCCTCAGCTCAAGTCATAATTCTTAAGTTCAGGTACTGCAAAGGTCATTAACAAATCACTTCCCACCCAATCATCCCCAGCCCCCTCCTCTCTCCCAATCTCCTCTCCACTTCTCTACACACTTACACACATACACAGACCCATTATCACCCATTATCTCAAGTTTGAAATTTTCAAGTTTAGTCTTCATACAACTTTTTAGGCCTCCTGTTAACTCTAAAGTTCTTTACATTTCTCATTAGTTGAAGAAACTAAAATTGTATACATTCTTTACACTGTGAATTTTGTAACTCTTGGGTCAGATTTAGGTCTACTCTTAATGTCTCCATAAAGAGCCTCTAGTAATTTTCATAAACTTATCATCTTGTTCTAAATGTCCTGGGTATTTCTAGTATTTAAGGTAAAAAATTATTTTTTTGAGTCATAAAGCATGTTCTAAGCACACCAGAAAAGTGCCAGCACTGTTCCCATTCTTCACATAGGAGTTCATCAAAAATTATTAAGTCTAGATACTTTTAAAAATTCTGGACATAGAGACCATTTAAAAGGTTGATTTTTTAAAAAATAAAATAGTAGTATCAGTGCAACAATTACTTTTATAGCTTTTATGGCATATTAAGAAGTAGAAAGAAGCTTATCACACTGATTTTAAACCAATGGGCAAAAGCTGGAACAATTCAGAGTAGCATCAAAACCTCTAAGATAGAGTAGATTACGGGATGGAAATTTGTTCTTCTCAAGTTAAGGGCTAATTTGTCAGATCACTCTTCCTTCTCCTTTCTTTTCCTCCTGTGTTTCTGATGTACACAATTCTTATTTTCAGTTCCAACTAAGTTTTCATTGCAGCAAATTCAAACAACTTTAAGCTAAAAATGAAGATTCATCCTTATTTATAAGAGATGTACTGTCCAATAGCATTAACAGGTTTTCTCTACCATGAAAGTTTATAGGGTTCAATTAAAATCAAAAGGAAAAAAGTAACATGTGCATCATAAATACAAGATAACTTGAGATGGGAACCTCTGTTTGGTTTAAATGGCTACTTTGAGGGCTGTATGACTACAGATTTTGAACAACTCCTCCATGGAAAAAAGCCAAAAAAAGTCAATGTTATATTTCCTTCACTTGTGGTTCAGCTGGTAAAGAATCCACCTGCAATGTGGGAGACCTGGGTTCTATCCCTGGGTTGGGAAGATGACCTGAAGAAGAGAAAGGCTACCCACTCCATATTCTGGCCTGGAAAATTCCATGGACTAGTCCACGGGGTCGCAAAGAGTTGGACACGACTGAGTGACTTTCACTCACTTTCAATACACTCTATTTACCTCAAATGTGAATTACCATCCATTTGCATTTCATAACATTTCTACATTTTCTTCAGGATTGACTGGTTTGCTCTCCTTGCTGTCCAAAAGACTCTCAAGAGTCTTCTCCAGCATCATAGTTGGAAAGCATCAATTCCTCAGTACTCAGCCTTCTCAGTCTTCTAAAACTGCAGTCTTTATAAACAAATTTTATTTTCTCATTCAAATCCCAATCAAGTTAGGCAGAAGAAAGGCTGTTACTGAGACTATGGTATGCATAAAAATCTTACTTTCATATAATCTACCCCATACCAGACCACTTGACCTGTCTCTTGAGAAACCTGTATGCAGGCCAGAAAGCAACAGTTAGAACTGGACATGGGACAGACTGGTTCCAAATAGGAAAAAGAGTACATCAAGGCTGTGTATTGTCACCCTGCTTATTTAACTTATATGCAGAGTACATCATGAGAAATGTTAGGCTGGATGAAGCACAAGCTGGAATCAAGATTGCCAGGAGAAATATTAATAACCTCAGATACACAGATGATGCCACCCTTCTGGCTGAAAGTGAAAAAGAACTAAAGAGCCTCTTGATGAAAGTGAAAGAGGAGAGTGAAAAAGTTGGCTTAAAGTTCAACATTCAGAAAATGAAGATCATGGCATCTGGTCCCATCATTTCATGGCAAATAGATGGGGAAACAGTGGCTGGCTTTATTTTGGGAGGCTCCAAAATCACTGCATATGGTGACTGTAGCCATGAAATGACAAGACGCTTACTCCTTGGAAGAAAAGTTATGACCAACCTAGACAGCATGTTAAAAAGCAGAGACATTGCCAACAAAGATCCGTCTAGTCAAGGCTATGGTTTTTCCAGTAGTCATGTATGGATGTGAGAGCTGGACTATAAAGAAAGCTGAGTGCCAAAGAATTGTTGCTTTTGAACTGTGGTGTCGAAGACTCTTGAGAGTCCCTTGAACTGCAAGGAGATCCAACTAGTCCATCCTAAAGGAGATCAGTCCTGAGTGTTCATTGAAAGGACTGATGTTGAAGCTGAAACTGCAATACTCTGGCCACCTGATGCAAAGAACTGACTCCTTGGAAAAGACCCTGATGCTGGGAAAGATTGAAGGAAGGAGGAGAAGAGGATGACAGAGGATGAGGTGGCTGGATGGCATCACTGGCTCAGTGGACATGAGTTTCAGTAAACTCCAGTAGTTGGTGAGGGACAGGGAAACCTGGCGTGCTGCAGTCCATGGGGTCACAAAGAGTCAGACACGACAGAGTGACTGAACTGAACTGAACCCCATTATATTATATTCATCGGCTGAAATGCCTTTAACAATCTCCTCTGAAGACACCAAGGAGCTTTTCTATCTCTTACTAAATTCTTATTTTAATGCAAAGAGCAAAGTAAACAGTACTTCATAAGAGCTGCACACACACAGCAGCCAACTCAAGATTTGCATGAAATATTTTTTACTTACAATTCTTCTCCTTGTTTGGCTTTCTTGTCTGACACCAGATAGACGGTTCCAAAACTTCCGCTGCCAAGTTTCTGCTGAAGCATGTATCTTCTCGCGATCAAGGACTTTGGACATGTGGAAACAGCTATTGATCCACTCACACACTTAGCAGCCTCTTGGAATTTCAGCATTGCTCCAAACGAGAGAACTGTTTGTTTGTTTGCTTATAGAAACTTAAAGTCTCATTCAAGTCTCCTAGGAGATGGTCAAATGGATCCAAGTAGTACTAGTCAACGCCTTAAAGAGGAAAGATCCAAAGGTCAGATCTAATAGGTGCTGAACTATTCCTAACAAAAAATGTTAGTTTCTGATAGTGATACTGATTCCTTGATTAGTGGATTGAATGACCCAATGTTGGTTAACTTTAACTACTTGAGAAAATGTTAAAAGGTAGAGATACTGTAGATTCCAATATAAGGTAGTCTTTCACAAAAACAGAGCCTTCCCTCAGATAGCTAAATTTGGCAAAACTGAATAACAGTCAAATTTCCCCAAAGTTCTGAGATGTATATATGTTTTACAATCAACAATCTGTTTCAGATTTTATATTCCCTGCCTACTTTTCAAAAAACATCCAAATAAAAGAACTTTATAATTCCCTAAAATATACACATCTCCATCAAGTTTTATGTAATTCTTTCCACCTTATGTCTATTTTTTTTAATATGGGCCATTTTTGAAGTCTTTATTGAATTTGTTACAATATTACTCCTGTTTATGTTTTCAGTTTGTTGGCATAAGGCATGTGGGATCTTAGCTACTGCAGCAAGGATCAAACCTCCATCCCCTGAGTTGGAAGGAGAAGATTTAACCACTGGACCACCTGGGAAGTCCCTTATGTCTATTTTGACTAACAAATGGTGCTGCTGCTGTTGCCGCTAAGTCACTTCAGTCGTGTTCAACTCTGTGCAACTCCAGAGACAGCAGCCCAGGCTACCCCATCCCTGGGATTCTCCAGGCAAGAACACTGGAGTGGGTTGCTATTTCCTTCTCCAATGCATGAAAGTGAAAAGTGAAAGTGAAGTTGCTCAGTCATGTCTGTCTCTTAGCAACCCCATGGACTGCAGCCTACCAGGCTCTTCCATCCATGGGATTTTCCAGGCAAGAGTACTGGAGTGGGTTCCCATTGCATTCTCCAAACAAACGGTGAGTTAGGATTAAACCAGAAATTAGCAAGACACTGTGTTTTTTTTTTCTGTAGATTTTAAACCAGGATATTTGCATTTGTTTTTATAGATGTGAAGAGGAATATGGATTTGAAATGAATTTTTTCCCATCCCACGCAAATCTGATCCAGTTTCTGAAGTTTTTTTTTATTATACACACTGTGTATAGAATAATCTCCCTGGATTGAAAACAAGAAGTTTCACAAATGCAGTTCAAATCTAAAATTGTATTTTTATTAGCTGAATATAAATTTGTTATAGGTAAGGCTGTAATTCCTCAAGAAACTATATATGCATAGCAGAATTATGAAAAGCAGGACTATTTCATATGAGTATGTGCATGGTAAAATCACTTTTATTTCATCAAAATGAAAAATGTTTTGCTAATATGAAAAATGAGTTTCATTTTAAATTGCTAAGAAAGCATGATTTTAAATTGAATACTGGGCCTTGGAGTCAGATCAATTCCAAAGCTATAAAACAAAACCTATTGTCATAATGAGAAAACAAAATGTTACCTGTGTAGTTTGAGGTGTATGGCCAACAGGCTTCATCATGGTGGTGGCCAATTACAAACATCCTTGGAATCCAGCATAAACAAGGAAATGTCTATTTACACCACTTCCTTTCATGAAATAATGTATTAATCAGTTAAGTTTTTCCTAATGCCGGTGAAAAGGAAAACTAGTAACCAGCAAAGGATGAAAAGAAGGCAGGAAGCAAAGAAGGGAGAGAGGGAGGGAAGGAGGAGGCAAATCACCTAAGTGGCTAGGTGATCATAACAAAACTAAAACACATTGGACTGGAACTTCAGAGCTGGGGCCCATACCTGGCAATCCCTACATTACGTGGGATTACCAAGATCACAGAAAATATTAGTGAAATCTACTG
>SJYQ01003482.1:0-12359 GCA_006410935.1 Redunca redunca
AAAAAGTTCAATGTCTTTAATTTTATAGTAATTTTTATTGTTATATTACACATATAGCTACATGTATGAAGTTTCATGAATATTATGAATCCTTAGATTTTATCTCAAAATAACTGTCTTAGTGTACTTGACCTACCATAATAAAATACCATGAACTGGGAAGATTAAAGGGCTTCACAGGTAGTACTAATGGTAAAGAACCTGCCTGCCAATACAGGAGGCATAGGAGACGTAGGTTTGATTCCTGGGTCAGGAAGATCCCATGGAAGAGGGCATGGCAACCCACTCCAGAATTCTTGCCTGGACAATCCGATGGACAGAGGAGCCTGGCAGGCTATGGGGCTATGGTCCATGAGGTGGCAGAGTCAGACATGACTGAAGCAACTTAGTATGCACACATGCACAGGCAAATTAAACAACAGAAATTTATCTTTCACCCTTCTGGAGACTGGCAAATCCAAGATCCAAGTGCCATCAAGGTAGGGTTCATTCTGAGGCCTCTTCTCTTGGCTTGGAGGCAATTTCCATATCACATGTGGAAACATAACTCCTCCTGTGTGTGTGAGGACAAAGACCATACTCTCTGGGGTTTCTTCTTATAAGGGAACTAACTCTAAGGCCTACAAGGGCCCCACCTTCATGAACTCATCAACCCTAATTACCTCCTAGTAGTCTAATCTCCAAGTACCATCATATAGGGGGTATGAGTTTCTACATCTGAACTTGAGAACACAAGGATTTAGTTCATAACAATAATCTGAACTGTCCTTCTCTGTTATATTAAAGTTTTTTCTTAAATTTTCTCTTCTCTGACAATATTAATATAGCTGTTTGCTTTCTGCTAGCCTTATCCTGGAATCTTTTGCAATCCTTCATTTTCAATTTTTCTCTATAACTATTAATATAATTTAGTGAATAATTTGCAAAAATGCATATGGTTGAATTCACTTCAATAAACCTCTTTGCCTTTCACAGTCGAAATTTAACACATTCAGGTTTACTATATTTACTGATTCTTAGACTTATACCTGCCATCTTAATTTATGTTCTGTCAATCATATTTGTTTATGTTTTCTAAATTATCTGTTCCATGTCTAAGATATAAGATAGTAATATGCATTCAGTTTATTTTTTCTAGTGCTTATTTTTGATTCACCAAGTCCCCTACTGACTTTTTTTTAAATGGGAATATAAGTGGTTTAAAATGTTGTGTTAGTTTCTACTGTACAATGAAATGAATCAACCATATGCATACCTTTATCCATTTCCTCCTGAGCCTCCCTTCCACCCCAACCCCAATCCACACCTCTAGGCCACCAAAGAGCACCAAGCTGAGCCTCTTGTGCTTTATAACATGTTCCCACTAGCTATCTATTTTACACACTAGTGTGTGTGTGTATGCGTATGTATATGTTAATTCCAATCTCCCAATTCGTCCCACCTTCCCCTCCTAACCCCTCTGTGTCCAGATTTCCATTCCCTTCATCTGTCTCTATTCCTATTTCAGAAATAGGTAATCAAGATGAAAAGACAACCCTCAGAATGGCAGGAAATATTTGCTAACAGAGTAACAAAGGATAAACCTCTAAAATATACAGACAGCTCATGCAGCCCAAAATCAAAAAAGCAAACAACCCAATCAAAAATTGGTGCTGGGGAAGACCTAAATAGATATATTTCCCTACTAACTTCTTATACATATTTCTTGCACTTCCTTTTCTTTAACCTCTTAGAGATGGGTGATTTCAGGATATTTTTCAAGCCTAGTCCTTCATTCCCCAGGGTTCTGTTCTCTGAGTTTCCATATCATTTCATTTCTCACTGGCTGTACAGTCAAGGCAAAAGGTTAGTTTTATCACTCTGGGATGGTCACAGTACATGAGGAGCAGAAATGGGAACCACAGGTGTTACAACTGGTATCAAAAAATATTAAACACTTTTTTACTGAAGAGTTTAAGGTACAGCACAGAACTTGCCAAATGCTTTCAATTTAGTATTTAAGTTTTGCTAAATGTTTGCCCTTTAACTGCAGTCTTCCATGATCTCTTATTTTTAAGCAACATATATAGCAAGTACAAATTTTTTAGCAGCTTTCTTTGCTGACTTTCATCCACTTTCTGGAAAAGTACTTAGGATACTCAGAGCTTAAAAAAAATGATTTACTAAATAAATTAAAAGTTTTTAAAATACTAAAAACTAGTGAAACTTAAGTAATTTTTACATATTAAGGAAGAAAGCAGATGTTAACTGTGATATCCCAGTATGAACTGCATGATTTCTTTGAGGGATGTTTAATGTGATTAGTGCAAACAGAAATATAATTAGTGGGACTTTTCTGATTTCTCTGTATTTATCATATAGATTAAGAAAAACAAAATTATCTGAATGAAACTGATTACGTATGCTCCCTCTGCTTTTTATATGTTACACAAGACTTTCCCCTGACACAGAGGAAAGTTAAAAATGCTGAAAAACTTGCATCTTTTTTGATAATGATAACATAGTTTTCTACCATGTCCTTAAGGGTCTTGATAAACTATAGTTTCCATAATATTGTGAGAGTTAAATGCCTGTTTAAACATGCTATATTTGTCCTCTGATCTTATTTTTAGGATTTTAAATAGGACACACAATCCTACACTAGTTCTGACTTAGTACTGAAGGCAAAAGGAGAAGAGGAAAGCAGAGGATGAAATGGTTGGATAGGATCACCAACTCAATGAACATTAGTTTGAGCAAGCTCCAGGAGACAACGAAGGACAAAGGAGCCTGGCATGCTGCAGTCCATGGAGTCACAAAGAGTTGGACACAACTCAGCCACTGAACAACAACAACAAGCCTTAATTTACAACAAAACTAAATATGATGTTGAAGGATATTAATAGATTGTTTTAAAGGGCCCTATCGTATTTTGTTTCAAACTGTTCTCCCTGTTCTAAGATTTTCAGCTTAACGTTAAGGATCCTATTCTCTCTTGAACCAGTGTAATGAGGATTTTGCCCACATTACCCCTCGGAAACTTTTTATGATGTCCGCCATTGGTTTTCATGTAAATTCAATGAAATCAGTTCTCTTCTTACTGTCAACAGGATTTGATACAGGTAATCAGCCCTAGTATTTTTCACTTGACCTAGAAAACTCAGAATTCCTTGAATGAACCCCTGCTTCACTGTTTGCTTCTTCTGGTGTCTTTACTTCTTCCTCTTTTTGCCCATCTTCCTAATATGAGAATGGTCTAAAGCTAAGTACATATTTTCCTTCTCTTCTCAATCTACACACAGTAATGATGAGGAACTCCTTATCTCTAGCATCAATTTGCCCCTCAAACCAGTCCAATATATCCCATTCAACTATATACTTAATATCTGATGCTATGAATCTAAAAGATATCTCAAATGTCCTTTGTAAAAGCTAAACTGATAGTGCTCAAACTTAGCCAAAGTGGCAACCATTATCATTAATGGCAATATTGTTAATTCATAAATTCAGGTCAAGAAATCAAGAGTCCTTCTAGACAAGTCTTTTTCTCATAGCATCCATTCAGTTGATTAGAAACTCCTGAGAGATCTGCCTTCTGAATATACCCATTATTTAATCACTTTATCCTACCAAGCCATCTGCTACCAGGACTTCCCAGGTAGCTGAGTGGTAAAGAACCTGCCTGCCAATGCAGGAGATGCAAAAGATGTGGGTTCAATCCCTAGGTCAGGAAGATCCTCTGGAATAGGAAATGGTAGCCTACCCCAGTATTCTTGCCTGGAAAACTCTATGGGCAGAGGAGCCTGGGAGACTACAGTCCTTGGTCTTGTAAAGAGTCAGACACAACTGAGTATCTGCTACAAGAACAGGCCAAACTACCATGATATCTCATCTGAATTACCATAATAGTCTCCTAAATCATGGATGTGTGTTTGCTCATGCTCTCTCTTATTCTCAAATTCTATAATTAGACTGATTCTTTCAAAGTTTAAATTAAGCTATACAACTTCTCTCCTCAAAATCCTGTAATGTGTCTGTATTTAATAAAAGGGAAGGTCAAAAAAGAGTCAAACATGACTTAGTGACCAAACAACAACAAAAAGAGAAAACATCTGTATGATGCTCTATAAAGCCTTATACAATCTGATCACTTTGTTACTTCCCTAACTTCATCTACTCCTTCTCAGCCATTGTTAACTCACAACTTGTCAGTCTAGCCTCTTGACCAACTTGAAACATGCTAGGGCTTTAGCATTAGTTACAAAGCTTAATTCAGTCTCTGTACTCTGTCACTCAGAGATGGAGTTTTGGCTTCGGCTCCTTTTAGCATTCTGAGGGTGGGATGCCTAGGATTTTGAGGGCTTACTCCTTATTGGTGACTTTAAAGCTTAAGAGTGGAAATTAGGTTGAGGGACAGGAAAAGGTGTCAGGTATGTATATCCCACAGGGCTTTTTAAAATTTTTTTTTAAATTTTATTGGAGCACAGAATAGTTAATTGTTGTCAATGACTTTTATGACAACGTTGTGTTAGTTTCAGATGGTACAACAAAAGTGACTCGGTTACTCAAAATTCTCCAAGCCAGGCTTCAACAATAGGGGAACTGTGAACTTCCAGATGTTCAAGCTGGATATAGAAAAGGCAGAGGAACCAGAGACCAAATTGCCAACCACCACTGGATCATCAAAAAAGCAAGAGAATTCCAGAGAAACATCTACTTCTTCTTTATTGACTATACCAAAGCCTTTGACTATGAGGATGACACAAAACTGTGGAAAATTGTTAAAGAGATGGGAATACCAGACCACCTGACCTGCCTCTTGAGAAACCTATATGCAGGTCAGGAAGCAACGGTTAGAACTGGACATGGAACAACAGACTGGTTCCAAATTGAGAAAGGAGTACGTCAAGGCTGTATAGTGTCACCCTGCTTATTTAACTTATATGCAGAGTACATCATGAGAAAGGCCAGGCTGGATGAAGCACAAACTGGAATCAAGATTGCCGGGAGAAATATCAATAACCTCAGATATGCAGATGACACCACCCTTATGGCAGAGAGCAAAGGGAGGCTGAAGAGCCCCTTGATGAAAGTGAAAGAGGAGAGTGAAAAAGTTAGCTTAAAACTCAACATTCAGAAACCTAAGATCATGGCATCCAATCCTATCACTTCATGACAAATAGATAGAGAAACAATGGAAACAGTGACAGGCTGTTTGTTGGGGGGCTCCAAAATCACTGCAGATGGTGACTGCAACTATGAAATTCAAAGACAATTGCCCCTTGGAAGGAAAGCTACGACAGACATAGACAGGTTATTAAAAAGCAGAGACATTACTTTGCAACAGCAGTCCATCTAGTCAA
Organism: Redunca redunca; assembly: GCA_006410935.1. Taxonomy (NCBI): domain Eukaryota; kingdom Metazoa; phylum Chordata; class Mammalia; order Artiodactyla; family Bovidae; genus Redunca; species Redunca redunca. The sequence continues at coordinate 5,343 of SJYQ01003482.1, forward strand.
AGCTATGGTTTTTCCAGTAGTCATGTATGGATGTAAGTTGAACTATAAAGAAAGCTGAGTGCTGAATAACTGATGCTTTTGAACCGTGGTGTTGGAGATTCTTGAGAGTCCTTTGGACTGCAAGGAAATCCAAACAGTCCATCCTAAAGGAAATCAGTTCTGAATACTCATTGGAAAGACTAATGCTGAAGCTGAAACTCTAATACTTTGGCCACGATGCAAAGAACTGACTTATTTGAAAAGACTCTGATGCTGGGAAAGACTGAAGGCGGGAGGAGAAGGGGATGACACAGGATGAGACAGTTAGATGGCATCACTTACTCAATGGACATGAGTTTGAATAAGCTCTGGGAGTTGGTGATGGACAAGAAAGCCTGGTGTGCTTCAGTACATGGGGTCACAAAGAGTTGGACATGACTGAGTGACTTAAGGACAAAACTCTTTTAATCTCTTTTCCCATATAGGTCATTACAGAGTACTGACTAGAGTTCGCTGTGGTATACAGTAGGTTCTCATAAGTTATGCAGTTTATATATAGTAGTGTTTATACATCAATCCCAATATCCCAAGGTATTCTCTCCCTTCTCTGCTTGCTACTCCCGTGGCAACCATAAGTTGGTTATCTGCATCTGTGACTCTATTTCTGTTTTGTAAATAAGTTCATTTGTACCATATCTTTTAGATTCCACATATAAGTGATATCATGACATTTGTCTTCCTTGTCTGATTTACTTCACTTGTCATGGCAATCTCTAGGTTCAGGGCTTTTTTTTAAAGGAACTTTCTTGGGTGGGACAGCCTGGTTCCTCATCTAGGTGTTCTGTCAGTAGCTGTGTCATGCAGCTGGCTATATGTTTATTCAAGGTAAATGCCATTAAAATGGATGCCTTAGCAATCAAAAGCTTAATTATAAGTTAAATTGCTACAAAAATGCTAGGCATTTATACCACATTGCCAATAATACAATTCAATTTTAAAAGAAAAATTAGCACTTTGGAAAGCTTGTATCAGCATCCCAGCTTCATGAAAAAACTGATAGTTTGTATATTGTATAATGAAATATGTCAATATCAGACATAATCACTACCTTCTTAACAGCCAGTACATGTAGGTGCAGAGTCATACATACATGAGAGACCCGTTCAAAGTGGGTTTTTAATATAAGAGAAAACAAAGAATCCACTGACATCATTACAGAATCCACTTTGCAAGCAACTACTACAAAATTAATAGTTATTTAGTGTTGGTGTCATATCAGAGAAATATACCCATCACCATCTGAAAAGACTGTTAAAACACCATTGTTTTCCAACTAACCTGAATGAAGTGAGCTTATTCATTTCCTTCAAGGAAAAAAATATATTTCAATAAACTGAATGAAGAATCTGATACATAAATTCAGTTATTATCTAATTGTGAGATAGACAGCAGATTTTCAAAAATGTAAAACAATGCCACTTTTCTCACTGTTTTTATATTTCAGATTTGGAAATTATAGGTCTTTTTATAAAAATATGCTAACCTGTAAAATGTTAATTATTGGCTGCAGCTGCTAAATCACTTTAGTCGTGTCCAACTCTGTGCGACCCCATGGATAGCAGCCCACCAGGCTACCCCATCCCTGGGATTCTCCAGGCAAGAACACTGGAGTGGGTTGCCATTTCCTTGGCACTTTTACACAAATATATATATATTTTTTTTTTTTTTTTAGTTTTTTTTTTTTGACTTTATTTTTGTACTTTACAATACTGTATTGGTTTTGCCATACATTGACATGATCCACCACAGGTGTACATGAGTTCCCAACCCTGAACCCCCCTCCCATCACCCTCCCCATATCATCTCTCTGGGTCATCCCAGTGCACCAGCCCCAAACATCCTGTATCCTGTATATTTATTCTATCTTTTTGGAATAAAAATATATATCTCTTCTATAAGTCTACATTAATATCTAATATGGTAAATATCAATGGATAGCAACATATTAGCTTCTTGTGATCAGAGATTAGATCTTGTGATCTGTGATTAGATTCTTGTGACCATTTTTAAGAGTGCACAGAAATGCCCTATGCACAGAAACATGTAAATAACTTTTCTTTTCAGAGATAGTATTGTCACTTCCTAATGTGCATTGACTTTTGCAGCTACTCTTTCTTCAGTTTCTGAATGAAAATAATATTCCCAAGAGACATTTTTATCTTGACCTCAAAAAAAAGTATGCTTAATACATCCATGTGTGGTAGAAGTATATGTTCTCTTTATTAGAAAATCCACATAAACAATATTATCCAAATCATCATGCATGTCTGAGGATAATGGAAGTACAGTTAGACATAATTTTTCAAAGTTCAGAGTTATAAAACATTCTTTTTGCCAGAGTTTCACATCAGGCAACGATAAAATATGCTTGGCCTACTGCCCTCCCCCACCCTTCTGCCCCATTGGATCTTGCTCATTGTCTAGGGCAGACAAAATCTTCAGAGGGCAGCAAATGGTGTGGATTTTTTAAAAGTGTTTTCAGTCAAAATATGATGGTTATAAATGGACACAGTTCTGTACTTTGCCTAAAATGTTTTTCATACAGAAGAGCAATGAAATTGGGCTTTCTGAGTCTTTTGGCTACATTCTATACAAAATGCCACATACAATTCAGGCCTTAGATTACTGTTAAAAGCTTCAAAATGTGTAGGCTAACTTAAAACAATTATCATTTCATTTATATGCTGAGCTGTTCAGTCCAGTAGGTACTATTCATATGTTCCAGTCAATATGGATACAACACAGAATTAAAAATCAGAAAGAGTCTATAGATCTGAGAAAGCCATCACTTCATAATCTGTTCTTTTGATATCTTCTATTACCTATTTTGAGCAATTTTGTGTGATATTATAGGAACAGAATCAGAAGATTATTGAACTCCCTAGTGGAAAAACAGCAGGCATCTTATATCTGTTATTGTTGATTGCACCAGTCTGAAATTTTGATCCTGAAGAAAAGGAATACTAAAATATTTTCCAATATTAGTCTTTCAGTGAAGCATCTTAGAGCAAATAAGCACAGATGCTTTTTATTTATTATTTTTCAGGCTACAATGCTATTAACTGCAATTAACAAAACCCCCAGAAAATAAAATATCATGTGATTACATATAGGATGCTTCTGAACACAGAAAACTAAAAAAAACAAAAACAAAAACAACAACAACAACAAAAAAAGGTACAAGAATAAAAGAACTCTTAAGTAAGCTAAACAGAATANGGGATACAGATTGAACAAAATGAAGGTGCTGTACTTAAGGACGTTTCTTTGTACTTTAGGCAAATCATAAACAAGTAACCATTTGGGTCAGCCTATAAGGGGTAGAAGAGGAAAGCAAGCATGGAGTAATGTGTCTTATCTCTTTATGGGCTTGTCACATACTTGATTCACAGTGTTTATAATCTGCCTCCAGAGTTCCAGTGCTTTTGTGGATTGCTTGTACCCATTCACAAACATCTGCAATGTTTCTTTCCCTAGTGAAGAAACAGAAGACTGCTGGGTTCTCTTTATTTCTCCTACAATGGCATAGTCTGGGCTTCATACCTCACCTGGTAAAGAAACTGCCTGCAATGCAGGAGACCCCAGTTCTATTCCTAGGTTGGAAAGATCCCCTGGAGAATGGATAGGCTACCCACTCTAGTATTCATGGGCTTTCATGGTGGCCCAGATGGAAAAGAATCTACCCACAATGCTTGTGGGAGTCTTGGGTTTGATCCCTGGATTGGGAAGATCCCCTGGAGGAGGGCGTGGCAACCCACCCCAGTATTATTTCCTGGAGAATCCCATGGATAGAGGAGCCTGGCAGCCTACAGTCCATGTGGTCACAAAGAGTCGGACAGGACTGAGCAACTAAGCACAGCACAGCACAAGCTTAGCTCTGTTCCTTCCTCCCTTTTTTCTTGGGAGTCAGCTTCCACAAAGAGCCCGGCAGAAAGGTTCTAAGATGTTACTGTCTGAGTGACTCAGTCCATATCTGCTGCTAAGTCACTTTAGTCATGTCCGACTCTGTGCAACCCCATGGACTGCAGCCTACCAGGCTCCTCTGTCCATGGGATTTTCCAGGCAAGAGTACTGGAGTGGGTTGCCATTGCCTTCTCAGTGTCCATATCTAGGGTCTCTTATTAGGAAGACCATTAGCCCACATACATAAGCCACAATCTTAAACGTCAACTCCTCATTATAAATACTATATATTATTCCCATATGCTTAACTCAATTTTTTTTTAATTCATTTGAAATCCAGTGAGGAAAAGGGAGGCCATTCAAAGCACCATATTTAAGAACTATGTAGAAAGGATAGAAAAAAAAAAAAAAAGAAAAGAAAAGAAGAAACAGATGAATGAGGAAACAATCAAGGGATTTAAACAATAGTAGCTCAATGGCACCCCACTCCAGTGTTCTTGCCTGGAGAATCCCAGGGAAGGGAGAGCCTGGTGGGCTGCCGTCTATGGGGTCGCACAGAATCGGACACGACTGAAGTGACTTAGCAGCAGCTCATTTGACAAAAGGAGAACCAACCATTGCATTAAACATCTCTGAAACACTGAGTAAAGTGAGGAGATAAAAAACTACATACCTGTGGAGCAGCCAACACAGAGGTCCTTTGTGGCAGCAGACAGGATGGTTTCAGTGGATGGAGAAGCAGGAAGCTGGCTGGTACAAGATGAAGCATGAAAGGGTGTGGAGCGCGGGCCAACAACACATGAGGACAACAGCCTGGTGACAGCACAGATGCTGGACGCCTCCGTGAGATGAAAGTGTAACAGCGCAGGCATACAGCTGTTATTGCGAGACCATTCAGTTCAGTTCAGTTCAGTCGATCAGTCGTGTCCGACTCTTTGCAACCCCATGAATCACAGCACACAGAGCCTGCGTACTGCTGGATGTCCAACTCTCACATCCATACATGACCACTGGAAAAACCATAGCCTTGAATAGACGAAACTTTGTTGCCAAAATAATATCTCTGGTTTTCAATATGCTGTCTAGGTTGGTCATAACTTTTCTTCCAAGGAGTAAGTGTCTTTTAATTTCATGGCTGCAGTCACCATCTGCAGTGATTTGAGAGCCCCCCAAAATGAAGTCTGACACTGTTTCCACTGTTTCCCCATCTATTTCCCATGAAGTGATGGGACTGGATGCCATGATCTTAGGTTTCTGAATGTTGAGTTTAAGCCAACTTTTTCACTCTCCACTTTCACTTTCATCAAGAGGCTTTTTAGTTCCTCTTCACTTTCTGCCATACCATTAGCCTGATGGTTAAAATTCCTCCTGCTCCGCCAATGACCAGCCTAAAGGTGATCCTCTCTGAAGGGTGTGGCGAGAGGTTGACCTGAGCCTTCTTCCTTGGCCTTCCAGGCGCTCTGGCCTTGGGGCCAGCAGATGAGCTGGGGGCCCAGGACAGGCTGAGGACTGCGTCCCACAGAGCTCCAGAGCCCCTACCATACACCGACCAGATCCAGACCTGGAAGCAGCCAGGAACCTCACCCCATCCCCGTTGTGGTCCCTGGAGCCCTCAGTAGCTGGAGAGTATCACAGGACCATTAAGGTAAGAGCTTCAAGCAACTTCTGTGTCTCTGTTCAAGTTTCCAAACTTGGTCCAGCGTTGATCAGTTGTCTACCCCCAGGACATGGCCAGAGGTCAGGGTTCAGGTGCAAGGACTTTGTACATCATTACCTTCAGACTCATCTCTGTAGTTGGGACCTCTCTCAAAGAAGGGTGACGGTTGTAAGCTGGAGATTAACCTGATTGTGATTTGCTACAAGTGATGCTTTCCAGTTTAAATGAAAAGCCTGAGGACCAGCCAGTCCCCGGTGCCTGGCTCCATCAGGAGTGATGGCTGGGGATGCTGAGAGTCATTGTATTGTAATGAGCTTACCCTTTAGAGAGAATCACTTTGATGACATATGAGGAAAGGGGTGCAAATACATGAAGTGACATTTCTAAGAACAGGAGGCTCTGGGCTGAGTGAATATATGGGAAGAATTGCCTTTTGCTGGAAGAGATGCTTTCTCCATGTTACTAAATAAGATGGAAAGGATGGTTTCACATCAGAACTATGAAGTTCCTCTCTGTCTAACGTCTTAGAAAATGTGTGTAAGACCCCTTGCTGAAAATAGGGAAACAAGTGTAAAAGAGCTAGCCAGAAAAACAGAATAGAATTACTGAGTGTGAATCAGGACCTATTTGAGTTTTCTATGATTTCACTGTGATATTCTTTTCAGCTCCATAGTTTTTGCCAAGGATTCTCCGTAACTCAATGACCTGTCTTCCTGGACTCACATCCTCCATGAATTATCCTCTCCTTCTCCCTAGTTTTACATTTTGCCCTTAATTGTTGTTGTTCAGTTGCTAAGTTGTGTCCAACTCTGCAACCCCATGGACTGCAGCATGCCAGTTTCCCCTGTCCTTCACCATTTCCCCAAGTTTGCTCAAATTCACGTCCATGAGTCAGTGGTGCTATCTAACCATTTCATCCTTTGTCACCCCCTACTTTTCCTGCCCTCAGTCTCTGCAAGCATCAGGGTCTTTTCCAGTAAGTCAGCTGTTTGCATCAGGTGGCCAAAGCACTGGTACTTCAGCTTCAGCATCAGTCCTTCCAATGAATTTTCAGGGTTGATTTCCTTTGGGATTGACTAGTTTGATCTCTTCGCTGTCCAAGGGACTCTCAGAAGTCTTTCCCAGCACCATAGCTTGAAAGCATCAGTTTTTTGGTATTCGGCCTCCTCTTTATTTTCTGCTTTTCCAGCCCTTCCTTAGAGAAACACCCTTACTACTAATGACACCATTAAATTAGCTACTATATGTGAAAATATTTAGCAGTGTTCCTGATGAACAATTGCTTAATTCTAGTTAAATATTAGGTTATTTTTCTTTTCTCCTAGAGACATAGTTTCCTTTCAGAGCATACTATTCATATAAAGCAGAGCATCCTTCATACAAATGAAGGATGAATTATTCAGTAAGTGCTATGATGC
>SJYQ01003482.1:21021-49231 GCA_006410935.1 Redunca redunca
ACATATAGCCTCTTTTTTTCCAGTTGTCTTCCCATTTAGGTCACCTACAGATGGTTAACAAATGGATGAAAAGATGCTCAACATCACTAATTATTAGAAAAATGCAATCAAAACTGCAATGAGGTGTTACCTCACACAGATCTGAAAGTCCAGCCTCAAAAAACCTATGAAGATTAAATGCTGGACGGGGTGTGGAGAAAAGGGAATCCTCATGCTCCATTGGTGAGGCTGTAAATTGGTGCAGCCACTATGGAGAACAGTATAGAGGTTCCTTAAACAATTAAAAATAGAACTACCATATGACCCAGCTATCCCATTACCAGGCATATACCCAGAGAAAATCATAATTCAAAAAGACACATGCAACCAGCATTGTTTTCGAGAGACAACTGCACTAGGTACAGGTACAGGTATTAGAATGGGTACATGGTCGTCTATATTCCCCCTGGGGGTAGCCCTAATTACAGTGCTTCCTGACAGGGACTCCGGTCAAAAGTGAGCAAAAAAACATATAGATCATAGACCAGTTCATTCAGGAGCAGGACATGTAGCAATGGGGGTTTTAGAGGTGCTAGGGGACCCACCTATAGTCAGGGTTGGACAGTGGCCCCAGAGATGGTGGTCTCAGCCCCTTTTCCAGAAGTTGTGAATCTTCTTTAACCCCCTTTGGACTCTAAGCCTTGTATAGAACCATCTGTTCTCCTGCGAACAGATGGACCTTGGCCTAACCTCTAGTACTATTTTGTTTTATTTTTTAAAGCCCCAAAGACCTGGATCAAAGTTGGTAAGGCACCTGATGCATCTCCAGATTCATGGGATGTGTCAGAAGGAATAACAGTCTTACTAGTCATAGGATCATCATGAGGACCTGAGCAGTGTCACCTGTAGTGACCAGGTACCTGGCCTCAAGAGCTTATCCATCTCCTCTGTTGAGACCTCATGTTTGAATAACCAGACCTAGATATTGCTTTGGGAAGATCCTTGCTCAGATGGTCCAGGAGAGAGTCCCTAACTATAATTTTTACCTTTTTTTTTTGTTGTTGTTGTTGTTATTGTTATTTTATTTTTTTTCACTAGGTTTGCTATTTTGGCTGTAGATGCCTTTTCTGTGTTCATATTTGTGTTAGGATTTTGATTGTGCTGTTGACAGATAGAACTGACCTCATAAGGAGATTTAATTGGGTTTGATAACCAGTAAGAACTGTATGAGCAAATATGGAAATATGACTACGGCTAATAGTCTTATCACCTGCTGTTCCTACTACCTAATTATAGAATCAAGAGACAACCAAGGTGGCATTCATGGGTACTGTGGCCTCAGTGAGGATGGTCTAGAATGTTTTTCAGTGACGGAGAATTCATCTCTGATGAACAAACTAGTGGGAGCCCAAGTGGTACCCAAAGGAGGAAGAAGAGGGTCTGGACTGCTGGGATCCACACGTTATTCTTCCTCCTGCATAGGTAAAGAGGCTAATGTCAAGGCATCAATGCTTAGATGTCTAGATGCTTAGAACAGACCCTCTTCTAGAGGAGAGGGTCTGTTTCCAAGAATGGGTTCAAAGTTGAAAAATCAATTAAAGAATCACTAATTTAACAACAAATTACCAGCTAAAGACCAGGAACAAGATGAGGTTGTCCACTAGAAATTCTACCCAGAGCAATTAGTCAAGAAAAGAAGGAATTAAAGGCATCCAGATTGAAAAGGAAGACTGAAAACAATCTCTATTCATAGACAATAAAATCCTGTATATAGACAACCCTAAGGAATGCACTTCCTGTAGCCTTGTATTTTTTTCTGTAGCTCAGATGGTAAAGAATCTGCTTGCAATGCAGGAGACCTGGATTCTATCCCTGGGTTGGGAAAATCCCCTGGAAAAGGGAATCCATTCCAGTATTCTTGCCTGGAGAATCCCATGGACAGAGGAGCCTGGTGGGATGCAGTCTATGGGGTCACAAAGAGTTGGACATGACTGAGTGACTAACACTACCACTACTATTAAGGAATGCACTAAACACTGGAAAATAATAAACAAGTTGAGCAGTTTTGCAGGTACATGATCAATTGTATTTCTACACACTTGCAATGAAAAATCCAAAATAGAATTAAGGAAGCAATTTCAATTATAATAGCATCAAAAATGTAAATAATTAATTTAATCAATAAACTGCAAAACATACTCATTGAAGACTATGAAACAGTGTTGAAAGAAACTAAAAATGATTCAAATAGAGGAAAGTTTTCACTGAATTCATGAATTACTATAGGTAAGATTGTAATACTAACCAAATTTGTCTAAAGATTGGACACAATTTCTATCAGAATCCCAGCTGGCTCTACTACAGAAATTGACACAGTCTAAAATTCACGTGGCAGCAGACTTAAAAAGCCAAATCAGTCTTTAAAAATAAAAGTTGTTAGAGTAATACCTCCCAGTTTCAGATATTATTACAAACCATAGTAACCAAAACAGTGTGATACATAAATACATAGATCAGTTGAATAGAATCGAGAGTCCGGAAATAAAACTTTGTATCTCCAGTCAATCGATTTTCAGCAAAGGTGTCAGCAGCATTCAACTGAGAAACAATAGTCTTTTCAACAAATGATGCTGGGGCAACTGCATAGCCACATCCAAAGTAATAAAATTGGATTCTTACCTCATGCTATGTACATGCTATGTACATAGTTTATCTAAAAGTAGATTCAACATCTAAAAAAACTGAAACTACAAAACTTTTAGAAGAAAATATAGGGATAGGTCTCTGTGACCTCAGATTTCACAAAAAATTTTATTTTTTAATTTTATCTTAATTTTTAATTTTNTCCCACCCCATATCATCTCTCTGGATCATCTCCGTGCACCAGCCCCAAGCATCCTGTATCCTGTATCGAACATAGACTGGCGATCCATTTCTTACATGATAGTATACATGTTTTAATGCCATTCTCCCAAATCACCCCACCCTCTCCCTCTCCCACAGAGTCCAAAAGTCCGTTCTATACATCTGTGTCTCTTTTGCTGTCTCGCATACAGCCATTAAAAAGAATACATTTGAATCAGTTCTAATAAGGTAGATGAAACTGGAGCCTATTATACAGAGTGAAGTAAACAGAAAGAAAAACACCAATACAGTATACTAACACAAAAGATTTTTAAATACGACACCAAAAGTATAAGCAACAAAAGAAAACAAATTTAATTACATTTCATAAAAAAATAAAAACATAACTACTTCATAGGAAACTATCAAAGGAAGTGTTCAAATACAATAAGGTATTTGAAAATTAAATATATGATGAGGTACTTTTGAGTAGGATATACAGAACCTTTACAGTTCAACAATAAGAAAACAACCCAATTAAAAATTAGGTGAGAGACCTGCATAGATATTTCTATAAAGAAGTTATGTGACTGACCAATAAGCACATGAAAAGATTTTTTAGCCATCAGGGAAATGCAGAATGAAACCACAATGAAACCACAATTAATTTTCACTTTATACTCACTAGTATGGCTATAATCGGAGAAGGCAATGGCACCCCACTGCAGTGCTCTTGCCTGGAAAATCCTATGGACGGGGGAGCCTGGTGGGCTGCAGTCCATGGGGTCGCTGGGAGTCGGACATGACTGAGAGATTTCACTTTCACCTTTCACTTTCATGCACTGGAGAAGGAAATGACAACCCACTACAGTGTTCTTGCCTGGAGAATCCCAGGGACAGGGGAGCCTGGTGAGCTGCCATCTATGGGGTCACACAGAGTCGGACATGACTGAAGTGACTTATAATAAAAAAGTCAGGTAATAAATGTTAGCAAGAATGAGCAGTATAAAACTTCTTATAGTCTGCTGGTGGGACTATAAAATAGTGTAGCCATATTTGAAAACAATATGGTGACTTGTGAAGCATTACCATATTAATCTTGCTTACTTCATTAACACTCTCATTTTTCACAGCTATACTTAACTGTATGCACACTAACCTGTATCTTGATTGTTTGTAATAATATTAAATAAACATGATATTTAGATATAAACTTTCTCCTTTGCTGACTGTTTAAGATTCTTCACAGTTTTGATCACTCTTGTCACATTTTGTACTTAATATCACATGAAAAAAAATTCATAGTAGTGTCTGCTCAGTAATTTCAGTCAAAATCAATAATTATGTGATAAAATGCACTAATCTAGACATGGTAAGCCCTATTTTAAATAAAATTATAGCTTTGAATTTAGCAGTGGAGAAAAATAAAGGCGCTTATTATCTGTTCCATCAGTCATTCAATATCTTTACATATTACTTTTGGTTGAGAAAGAAAACTTTAAGAAGGTAATTTTTCATTCCCTGAGAGGTGTAGTTATTTAACTCATTAGCAAGAGTCAAACTGCTAAATTTTGGTGATTCATACCAAACAGCTAAATTCGCAATTTTTTTCTAGTAACTTCTTTCATAATGTCAGCTTTGAAAACCAAGAAATGATAAAGGACAAGTGTGTAACACTAATGGATGTTCTTTTTGATGCAAAGAGGGTAACCTAAAACACCTCTTATTAAAAAAATGCTCCATCACAGCATGCTTGAAAACCTGGTGCGGTCTGAGTTTTATAAAAAAGCTAATATTAAAGCTCTTATTAATTTCTCATCTGCAATGACAGAAATTCCAGAAGTCCTTGAAATCCGTTTCACCTTTAAAAGTATTACTCCACATTTTTCAGAATGTACTTCATGTTTCCAAAATCAGATGAAAACCTCAGTATTCTTTGTCCATGTCTAAGGGCTCATTACTACAGATGGTGATTGCAGCCATGAAATTAGAAGATGTTTACTCCTTGAAAGGAAAGTTATGACCAATCTAGATAGCATATTAAAAAGTAGAGATTACTTTGCCAACAAAGGTCTGTCTAGTAAAGGCCATGGTTTTTCCAGTGGTCATGTATGGATGTGAGAGTTGGACTGTGAAGAAAGCTGAGCACTGAAAGATTGATGCTTTTGAACTGTGGTGTTGCAGAAGACTCATGAGAGTCCCTTGGACTGCAAGGAGATCCAACCAGTCCATCCTAAAGGAGACCAGTCCTGGGTGTTCATTGGAAGGACTGATGCTGAGGCTGAAACTCCAGTACTTTGGCCACCTCATGTGAAGTGTTGACTCATTGGAAAAGACCCTGACGCTGAGAGGTATTGAGGGCAGGTGTAGAAGGGGACTGACAGAAAATGAGATGGCTGGATGGCGTCACCGACTAGATGGACATGAATTTGAGTGAACTTCTGGAGTTGGTGATGGGCAGAGAGGCCTGGCGTGCTGCAATTCATGGGGTCGCAGAGTTGGACACGACTGAACGACTGAAATGAACTGAGCTGAACTGAAATGTATATTAATGCTAAATATTGAGAACAGTATTAGGTTTAATAAAGAGAATCAGTTAATAATATATATTTATGTTTACACTTACAGGAATATGTAGGTTGTTAATATTTACTTTAATCCTCCCTTTTAACTTCTGAGAATGTACATTATACACACACACACACAATCATTTGTACACACCTGTATGTATTATATCATTTTTATTGACCCTAAGACACATAATTTCCTACATTATATCCTTTCTGATATTTTAATGCCTCTTATCATTGGTGGAGGCTTATATTTGCTGGTGGATATGTTGTTGTTGTTCAGTCTTCCAATGGTGTCTGGCTGTTTCTGACCCCATCGACTGCGGCACACCAGGCCTCCCTATCCCTCACCAACTCCTGGAGTCTGCCCAAGTTCATGTTCATTGCATCTGTGATGCCATCCAGTCATTTCATCCTCTGATGCCCTCTTCTCCTTCTGCCCTTGATCTTTCTCAGCATCAGGGACTTTTCCAATGAGTCATCTATTCCCATCAGATGCCCAGAATACCGTAGCTTCAGCTTCAACATTAGTTCTTCTAGTGAATATTCAGGGTTGATCTCCCTTAAGATTGACTGGTTTGATCTCCTTGCTGTCTAAGGGATTTTCAGGAGTCTTCTCCAGCACCACAGTTCAAAGGCATCACTTCTTTGGTGTTCTGACTTCTTTACAGTCCAGATCTCACAGTACATGACCACTGGGAAGACCATAGCCTTAACTGTATGGATCTTTGTCAGGAAAGTTATGTCTGCTTTGCAGTACACTGTCTAGGTTTGTCATTGCTTTCTTAAGAAGGAGCAATCATCTTCTGATTTCATGGCTGCAGTCACCATCCACATTGTTTTTGGAGCCCAAGAAGAGAAAATCTGTCACTACTTCCACCTTTCCCCCTTTTAATTTGCCGTGCAGTGATGGGGGCAGATGCTATGATCCTAGTTGTTTTTTTTTTTTAATATTTAGTCTTAAACTAGCTCTTTCACTCTCCTCCTTCACCCTCGTCAAAAGGCTCTAGTTCTTCTTTGCTTTCTGCCATTATTGTGGTATCATCTGCATATCTGAGGTTGTTAATGTTTCTCCCACCTGTCTTGAGTCCAGCTTGCAAGTCATCCAGCCAGGCATTTCTCATGATGTGCTCAGCATATACATTAAACACACAAGGTGACAGCAGGCCGCCCTGTTGTAGTCCTTTCTCGATCTTAAATCAATCACTTGTTCCATACAGTGTTCTAACTGTTGCTTCTTGACCCACATACAGGTTTCTCAAGAGACAGATAAGATGGTACGGAATTCTTATCTCTCTAAGAGCTTTCCATAGTTTGTCATGATCTACCTAGTCAAAGGCTATAGCATAGTTGACGAAACAGAGACAGATGTTTTCCTGAAATTCCCTCACTTTTTCTGTAATCCAGCAAATGTTGGCAATTTGATCTCTAGTTCCTCTTCCTTTTCTAAACCCACCTTGGACATCTGGAAGATCTTGGTTTGCATAATGCCTCAGCCTAGCATCCAAGCTTTTAAGCAAGACCTTACGGGCATGGGAAATGAGTGTAACTGTCCCATGGTTAGCACATTCTTTGGTACTACCCTTACTGGGAATTGGGGTGAGGACTGACCTTTTCCAGTCCTATCGCCACTTCTAGGTCTTCCAGATTTGCTAACATAATAAATGCAAAACCTTGATGGACTCCTCCTTTAGGGATTTAAATAGTTCTTCTGTAATTTCATCATATCCCCTCGTTTTATTAGTAGCAGTACTTCTTAAGGCCACTTGACTTTACACTCCAGAATGTCTGGCTCTGGATGACTAACCACACCAACATAGTAATCTAGTTCATTAAGAACTTTTTTATACTGTTCTTCCATGTATTCTTTCCATCTCTTCTTGATCTCATCACCATGCACTAGGTGGATAGGTAGGCAATAAGAACAATGTACAGTAGTTGTCATTGCTGGTCTTTGGCTTGTATTTTCTTCTTGGCATACATACCACAGTGATATAAATATTTAATAACACTATGTTATAAGATGATATTGTATTATAGTTTCATTGGCAAGGCATTTATTCCATTTTTATTAACACATAAGATAATGGTGACAGATTCTAACAATGATACCTTAAGTTTGATAATATATACAAAAAATACATATACACATTGACTTGAATTCATTTCCAGGCATGTTTCCCTTCAACACAATTTCATTGAAAAGCAGTTTGTATTGATTCTCTCCATTTCCTCCCTGACTATTCACTGTTTAATGTATTATCTGACATTTGTTTCCACCACTGAATAACCCTTTCTGGAAAAATGTAATCAATGACTTCTAAATATTCAATTATCACTCTTTTTATCCTTTCTGAATTTCAAATATTTGACTTTTTTTTTTCTTGGATTGTTTTCTCCCTTAGCCCTTTGGCATTTTCTTCAATTTTATGTAATATTAGTTCCAGTATTTCTTAGTTTTACATGCTGGAATTTCTTCCTGCTGCTGCTGCTAAGTCACTTCAGTCGTGTCCAACTCTGTGTGACCCCATAGACGGCAGACTGCCATGCTCCCCTGTCCCTGGGATTCTCCAGGCAAGAACACTGGAGTGGCTTACCATTTCCTTCTCCAATGTATGAGAGTGAAAAGTGAAAGTGAAGTCGCTCAGTCATGTCTGACTCTTTGCGACCCCATGGACTGCAGTCTTCCAGGCTCCTCCATCCATGGGATTTTCCAGGCAAGAGTACTGGAGTGGGGTGCCATCGCCTTCTCCAGAATTTCTTCCCTTCTCACTCAACAAATGCTACTAATTTCATTTTAATTTTATCTAATAATATGAATTCAAATATTACCTATTTGCTAATAATTCTCAAATTAATACAATTTTCTGAGACATCTCTTGAGTGTCAAAATGTATCCAATATTTTATTACTTTCCCTTGATAATCTCATCAAACTCCAAATATCTAATAATGAAGTATAACTATACAATACTTGTCACTTTTTTTTTTTTTTCCTAAGGAATATACTTGACTTTCATATTCAAACAGTATTTCATCCTGGCTTCTATAGTTTTATCTACACTGTAATCTGCATTTTTTCTTGGATTAAGAATCAGGAAAACAATCAAGACTTTATTTCCTTATGTCTTCACATTAAACTAACATATAATCCCTCACACCAGTCAGAATGGCCATTATCAAAAAATCCACAAGCAATAAATACTGTAGAGGGTGTGGCAAGAAGGGAATCCTCCTATACTCTTGATGGGAATGTAAATTGATACAGCTACTCTGTAGAAGAGTAAGTAGGTTCTTTTAAAAACTAAAATTAGAGTTACCATGTGATCCAGCAATCCTGCTTCTGGGCATCCATCCAGAGAAAAATGTGGCCTGAAAGGATACAGTCACCACAGTGTTCACTGCAGCACTGTTTACAGTAGCCAAGACAAGGAAGCAACTAAATGTCCATCAACAGAGGAATGGATAAAGAAGATGTGGCACATGTGTACAATGGAGTATTACTCAGTCATTAAAAATAATGAAATTATGTAATCTGGGGCATGGATAGACCTAGAGATCATCATACTGAGTGAAGTAAGTTAGGCAGAGAATTAGAAGTATCAATATCATATGATATCCCTTTTATGTAGAAGCTAAACATAACTGATACAAATGAACTTATTTACAAAGCAGATGCAGACTCACAGAGAACAAACATGATTTCCAGGAGGGAAGGATGGGGGAAAGGTATAGTTAGGGACATGTACACACTGCTATGTTTAAAATGAGTAAGCAGCAAGGACCTACTGTATAACACAAGGAACTCAGTTCAATGTTATGTGGCAGCCTGCATTAGACAAGAGTTTGAAAGACAATGGATACATGTACATGTGTGGCTGAATTAATTTGCTGTCCAGTTAGTTTAGCTCAGTTCAGTTCAGTCACTCAGTCGTGTCTGACTCTTTGCGACCCTATGAATTGCAGCACACCAGGCCTCCCTGTCCACCACCAACTCCCAGAGTTCACTCAAACTCACGTCCATAGAGTCGGTGATGCCATCCAGCCATCTCATCCTCTGTCGTCCCCTTCTCCTCCTGCCCGCAATCCCTCCCAGCATCAGAGTATTTTCCAGTGAGTCAACTCTTCACATGAAGTGGCCAAACTATTGGAGTTTCAGCTTTAGCGTCATTCCTTCCAAAGAACACTGAGGACCGATCTCCTTTAGAATGGACTGGTTGGATCTCCTTGCAGTCCAAGGGACTCTCATGAGTCTTCTGCAACACCACAGTTCAAAAGCATCAATTCTTTGGAACTCAGCTTTCTTCACAGTCCAACTCTCACATCAATACATGACCACTGGAAAAACCATAGCCTTGATTAGAAGGACCTTTGTTGGCAAAGTAATGTCTCTGCTTTTCAATATGTTATTTAGGTTGGTCATAACTTTCCTTCCAAGGAGTAAGTGTCTTTTAATTCCATGGCTGCAATCACCATCTGCTGTGATTTTGGAGCCCCCAAAATGAAACTATCACAATATTGTTAGTTAGCTATACTTCAGTATAAAGTAAAAAAAATTTTTAAAATTAATAGATAGTCAACAAGAACCAATTGTATAACACAGGGAACTCTACCCAATGCTCTGTAATAACCTACATGGAAAACACTCTAAAAGAATAGATATATGTATATGTATAATTGAATCACATTGCTGTACACCTAAAATTGACATTATTCATCAGTTATACTCCAGTGTAAATTTAAAATTTAAAAATCTATGTTTAGGATCAGCTCATTCTACTTTCTAAATACATCTCTGAATTTCTCTCCTTTCTTCATTCCTGCTGCTATTCTATTAATTTAGGTCTCTTGCAACATAGTTTATTTTTAGAAATGCCCTACCATAGTTTTCCTTATGAAATTTACTACTTAATCCCTTCTTCATATTGCTTCGAGAGTGATAGGTTGGAGGAAAAATAACCGGATAATTTTTCTCTCTGAATGAACTCCACTTAATAGCTCCATTTTTGCTTCCAAAAAAAGTCTAAACAATCTAGTGTGTTTCTTAGTAACTTTGATGATTATAATACAGTATTGTTGCCTATATTCACTATACTGTGCATTACATATGTAGGACTTATTTACTACTCATTGCAAGTTTGTATACTTAAATAAAATTTGTCCTATCCTCCCAATCCCCATCCCTTGATAACCATCATTTTATTCTTTATTAGTGTGGCTTTTTTAGATTCCACATATAAGTGACAAGATACATCATTTGTCATTCTAACCTGAGTAGACCTTAATTATTCCAGCCACTAAAAGCCAATGAAAATTTGATGACATGATAAAGAAACTAATTATGTGATGTCAATCATATTATAAAAAAATATGTATCATATCAGTGTGTTATACATCTTGAATTTACACAGTGTTATATATTAGATAGATTTGCTTTAACAATAAACACCCAGTTCGGTTTAGTTCAGTCACTCAGTTGTGTCTGACTTGTTAGTGACCACATGGACTGCAGCAGGCCAGGCCTCCCTGTACATTACCAGCTCCCGGAATATGCTCAAGCTCATGTCTAATGAGTCAGTGATGCCATCCAACCATCTCCTCCTCTATTATCCCCTCCTCCTCCCATCCCCTTCTTCTCCTTTACTCTTTCTCAGCATCGGAGTCTTTTTCGGTGAGTCAGTTCTTCACATAAGGTGGCCAAAGTATTGGACCCTCAGCTTCAGCATCAGTCCTTCCAATAAATATTTGGCACTGATTTCCTTTAGGATTGACTGGTTTTATCTCCTTGCAGTCCAAGGGACACACAAGAGTCTTCTCCAACATTAGAGTTCAAAAGCATAAATTTTTTGGCACTTAGATTTCTTTATTCTCTGACACTCACACCCTAACATGACTATTGGGAAAGCCACGGTTTGACTAGACAGATCTTTCTCAGCAAAGTAATGCCTCTGCTTTTCAATATGCTGTCCAGGTTTGTCATAAATTTTCTTCCAAGAAGCAAGTGGCTTTTAAGTTCATGGAAGCAGTCACCATCTGCAATGATTTTGGAGCCCCCCCAAAATAGTCTATCACCGTTTCCACTGTTTTAACAACTGTTTGTCTTGAAGTGAAGGGACCAGATGCCATGATCTTCAATTGAATGTTGAGTTTCAAGTCACCTTTTTCACTCTTCTCTTTCACTTTCATCAAAAGGCACTTCAGTTCCTCTTCACTTTCTGCCATAAGTGTGGTATCATTTGCATATCTGAGGTTATTGATATTTCTCCTGGCAATTTTGATTCCACCTTGTGTTTCATGCAGCCCAGAGTTTCTCATGATGTACTCTGCATATAAGTTAAATAAGCAGGGTAACAATATGCAGCCTTGACAAACTCCTTGCCCAATTTAGAACCAGTCCATTGTTCCATGTCCAGTTCTAACTGTTGCTTCTTGATCTGCATAAGGATTTCACAGGAGGCAAGTAAGGTGGTCTAGTATTCCCATCTGTGGAAGAATTTTCCAAGGTTTGTTGTGATTCACACAGTCAAAGCCTTTGACATAGTCAATAAAGCAGAAGTAGTTGTTTTTCTGGAACTTTCTTTCTTTTTCTTTGATCCAAAGGATGTTGGCAATTTAATCTCTGATTCCTCTACCTCTTCTAAATCCTGCTTGAACACCTCGAATTTCTTGGTTCACATAGCGTTAATTTTAAACATTACTTTGCTAGCCTGTGAAATGAGTACAATTGTGCAGTAAGTTTGAACATTCTTTGCCATTGCCTTCCTTTGGGATTGAAATGAAAATGGACCTTACCTAGTCCTGTGGCCACTGTTGAGGTTTCCAAATTTGTTGGCATATTGAGTGCAGCACTTTCACTGCATAATCTTTTAGGACTCAAAATAGCTTACCTTGAATTCCATCACCTCCACTAGCTTTGTTTGTAGTAATGCTTCCGAAGACTTAGTTGTCTTAGCACTCAAGGATGTCTGGCTCTAGGTGAGTGATCACATCATCGTGGTTATCTGTGCCATTAAGATCTTTTTTGTATAGTTCTTCCATGTATTCTTGCCACCTTTTCTTAATATTTTCTGCTTCTGTTAGGTCCATACCATTTCTGTCCTTCATTTTTCCCATATTTGCATGAAATGTTCCCTTGGTATCTTTAATTTTCTTGAAGAAATCCCTAGTCTTTCCCATTCTGTTGTTTTCCTCTATTTCTTTGCATTGATCACTGAGGAAGGCTTTCTTATCTCTTCTTGCTATTCTTTGGAACTCTGCATTTAGGTGGATATATCTTTCCTTATAGGCTATGCCCCTCACCTTTACCTTCCTTTCTTTTCTCTCCTGAGGCAACCATTTGTAAGGCCTGCTGAGACAATCATTTTGCCTTTTTCCATTTGTTTTTCTTGGGGATGGTTTTGATCACTGTCTCCTGTACAATGTCACGAACCCCCGTCCATAGTTCTTCAGGCACTATGTCTATCAAATCTAGTCCCCTGAATCTATTTGTCACTTCCACTGTATAATCATAAGGGATTTTATTTAGGTCATACCTAAATTGTCTAGTGGTTTTCCCTAATTTCTTCAATTTAAGTCTTAATTTTGTAATAAAGAGTTTATAATCTGAGCCACAGTCAGCTCCCAGTCTTGTTTTTGCTGCCTGAATAGAACTTCTCCATTTTTGGATGCAAAGAATATAATCAGTCTGATTTCAGTATTAACCATCTGGTGATGTTTGTGCATAGAGCTGTCTCTTGAGTTGTTGGAAGCGGGTGTTTACTATGACCAGTGTGTTCTCTTGGCAAAACTCTGTTAGCATTTTCCCTGCTTCATTTTGTACTCCAAGGCCAAACTCGTCTGTTATTCCAGATATCTCCTGGCTTCGTACTTTTGTCTTCCATTCTCCTTTGTTGTAAAGGACATGTTTTTTTGGTGTTAGTTCTAGAAGGTTTGGAGGTCATCATAGAACCTTTCAACTTCAGCTTCTTCGTCATTAGTGTTTGGGGCACAGACATGGATTACTGTGATATTGAATGGTTTGCCTTGGAAATGAACAGAGATAATTCTGTCATTTTTTAGATTACACCCATGTACTACATTTCAGACTCTTTTATTGACTGTGAGGGCTACTCCATTTCTTCTAAGGGATTTTTGCCTACAATGGTCATCTGAATTAAATTCACCCATTCTGACCCATTTTAGTTAACTTATTCCTAAAATGTTGATGTTCACTTTTGCCATCTTCCGTTTGACCACTTCCAACTTACCCTAATTCATGGACCTAACATTCCAGGTTCCTATGCAATATTGTTCTTTATAGCATCAGATTTTACTTGCATCACCAGTCACATCCACAAGTGGATGTTGTTTTTGCTTTGGCTCCATCTCTTCATTATTTCTGGAGTCATTTCTCCACTCTTCTCCAGTTGCATATTGGGCCCTCACCAACCTGGGAAGTCCATCTTTCAATGTCATATCTTTTTGCCTTTTCATATTGTTCATTGAATTCTCAATGCAAGAATACTGAAGTGGTTTGCCATTCCCTCCTCAGTGGACCACATTTTGTCAGAACTCTCCACCATGGCCTATCCATCTTGGGTGGTCCTAAGGGCATGGCTCATATATTAATAAATAAACCCCATAATTTGCTATAACCTGGAACTGATTACATCACCAGGATTATCTCCAGCTACACCTTACATTCACATTGAATTATTCAACAATTCTAATCTTTTCAAAACTGCCAGCTGTTATTTCCTACTTTTACTAATTGTCATTAGCTTTTATTTCCTTCCTTGAAAACTCACATTCATCTTCAAATGTAGGTCATAAATGACAAAAAAAGATGCTCCCTGATGCACTTTTACTCCTGTTCTAAAGAAATTTCACTGTTTGTTTGGATATCTGTGTTTCCAACTAGGCTGTGAGCATCTTGAGGAAGAAAAAAAAAGTTTCCTCATTCATTTCTATGTGTGCATTGATCTGCACAAGGCCCAGCACTTTACTGGAGCTCCATGCATGTTTACTAAATTACAAGTGAGAAGGTAGTGAATAAATATACAAATAAACTAAAAACTGAATAAACAGCTTTTCAAAATTAGACTTAAGATTAACTATTCCTTTTAAGCCTGATTTCATTATGTAATGTGTGATATACATCCTAGGTGTTAGCTTCACCAGTTTCTTCAGTCTGTAGCTATTATACCTTTATCTGTCTCTTTCCTATTCTGTACTAAGTTGCACTGTTATTAGAGAAACGTGATTGAGGATATCAATGAGAGGAGCTCATTAGAAAGGAAGTTAAGTGTGTTCCTTGGCTATCCAGTGGTTCGCCTTCTAATGCAAGGCATGCAGGTTTGGTCCCTGGTTGGGGAGCTAAGATCCCTTATTCTTGGAGGCCAAAAAACCAAACCATAAAACAGAAGCAGTATTGTAGCAAATTTAATAAACACTTTAAAAAAAAAGAAAGAAAGTTAAATGTTCTGAACCAGAGTTTTTTAAGGTAAGGTTTTTGGTTGTCTAGGAAGATTTAATGAATGAGATTTGGTGGGGGTGAGTCTATGGACTTCCTGAAATTGTACACAGAAGGTGAATTGCATGTAAGAGGAAAAGAATCCAAAGGCCAAACAAAATAAGGAATTGTGTCACAAAGGAAGCTTATAAGTATGACTCTAGAAATTCAGCTACTAAATCAAATCAATAAGCTAAAAGATAAAACTTCACCAAAACCTGCTCTGAGTATTTGATATTACAGAGAAAAACACTCTAAAACTTACTTGAGTAACATAATTGACTTTCAGATTGCTATCCCATGGACAGCTCTTGATCTGAGTCCTTAATTGCAGTTGCCATTCAACACTGGCAAGTTAGAGTCAGTGGAAGGCTCACCTGATCTGTTTATCCAATGTATGTTACTCTCATTGCTATGAGACTAGAAGATCAGCTGTCATCCAGGAGGCTTGGGTTTGTCACAACATGATGACTGGGCTCAGAATATGGTAAAAGCACCATATTTACAAATGTCCTGGGACAGAATACAGAAGTTGCCAACCCGGTTAAGGATACACCTGAAATAAGCAAAGCATCCTTTTCCACTCTATTTTGTTGGTCAAGGCAATCACAGTTGTTACTAATAGGTTTTTTTGTTGTTGTTGTTTTTGTTTTTAAACAAGAAGACAGACTCTTTTTTTTAAAAAAAAAAAAAAAAAAAAAAAACCGGGGAGAGGCATCATCACATTGCAGAGCAAAGTGTGAGGTGGGAGATGTTGCCTTGGCAATCCACGGGAAAGAAATTCTGCTATGATGTTTACCAGTAAGAAGGAGTTTAGGAAAAGTAATTGAGGACTCTAGGAAAGCTTATTAATGTTTTACAGAGGTTATTTACATTGAGACAGATGCCAAGGGAGAGGAAGGCAAAATAACAAGGAGGAATTTAATGTGAGTGAGAAGAGGATCAAAACATTCAAAGCCTTTTTAAAGCACTACTAAGGATCTTGCATCTTATCAAAAATTAATGGTAATCTATTTTAAGAGTTTTAATCAGGTACATGAAATTGTTACATATATTTCCAATAATTGCGTGAAGTATCTGTGAATCCCTGTTAGCTCATCTGGTAAAGAATACAAATGCAATGCATGAGACCCTGGTTCAATTCCTGGTTTTGGAGGACCCCCTGGAGAAGGGCATGCAACCCACTCTAATATTCTTGCCTGGAGAATCCCCATGGACAGAGAACCCTGGTGGGCTACAGTACATGGGGTCACAAAGAATCTGACACATCTGAGTGACTAAGCACACACTACACATCTATGAGTCAGTTACCTTGTGTTATCATTTCGGCAACTGTGTCAAAAAGTAGTATTAAAATTATGATCCTTTTACAAATAAGGGAATTGAGGCTCAGTTGCACTAAAAACAGAACAAAACAAAAAGTTACTTCAAGTTAAACATTTAGCAGATTTCAGAGCTAGAGCTTGAGTGAGTCCAGCAAGATGAGTGAACACGGGATTACTTACCAACCAGGGTAGAATTGTTGCACACACAGTCAAGCTTTCTTTCCCCAAATTGAAATAGAGACAAACTCTTATTAGTAAGAAAAGAAAATGCTGGGATGGCAAATCATCTCTCACTCTTAGATGGGAAATATCTTAAGCAAGAGTTGAAGCCTTAACAGGTTCTCTGGTTCCCAGTTCATTTATTATTTCCTGGAACAAACTTTTACAACCTGAAGAAGCTATTCAAAACCCTCATTAAGATACTCCCACATCTCAATGTGGTGGATGAGTAAAAGCAAATTGACATGTGGTAGGAGTGAGTGTTTTCTTGAATAGAATAGTGCTTTGCTCCAGGCACAAGTACTGCTGTACCTCAAGTGCTGAATAAGTGGAAGATGACAAGATACCCTTGGTGGCCACACAACCTGAAGAAAAACAGAATGAAAGCAACTCTCCTGTCGTTGTGAAAGTGCCAGCAGGAATCCACCAGCAGTGAGAGCTGTTAAATTTAGATATAGAGCTAACAGAAGACCTGTCTGAACTTACTTGGAAATGTGATTAATTTATGAAGACAGAGGCCTTGTCTTTAGTGCACAGCAACAAAGATCATACAAGCCACCATGGAACAAGTGCCATAGAAATATCAGGGCAGGGATAGGGAGAATCTAAAACATACACTGACCTTGATTGGCGATTTACACATTCTGGATTGTTTGCTTTGGTGTTTGTGATGGTGAATCTTAGCCTCTGCACCTTTGCCTAATCAAATCTCAGAGGCAGAAGATAGGTGAAGTCTAAAATAAATAAATAAATAGCTTTATTGCTTTGCCAGGCAAAGGAGGACAGAGAGGGCTAATGTCCTCAAAACTGTGTGTCTCAACCCAGAGGGATTTGGTGAGCAGTTTCATAGCAATGGTTCAAGGGTGGAGTTGCTGATAGGAATCAGAAGGTGCAAGGTCTTGCCTCATCTGGTCTTCTGATGAGCTTCTGTGGTTCTCCAGATTATCAACCTGTGACCTTCTTTCCGGAATGAAGACTGCTTCAACATCTTCCATCTGTTTGGAGTTTTAGTTCTGCAGAAGAGCACAAAGATGTTGTTATATGTATTTCTTGAGGAGAAATTGGGACCCTGCCCCAAGACTGCACTCTTGTTTCCTGAGTGTTCCTTCTTTGCCTCTACATTCTCTCTCTTCCCTGATTAGCAGCTATTTGAACCTGCACTTTGGAACTCATGGAAGGTCGCTGAGACTGGAGGCTCTTCCCTACAAACAAGAAACTGGGAGCAAAAAGGCTTCGGTGCCCAGGAGCCCCACAGCATCCTGCTTGGTTTCACTAGGGGGGAAGGTTTCCCCTAACCAGTCAATTCCCCAGCACTCAAGTCGATAGACAGTGGGGCCACCATTAGGTCTGGGAAGAGGAAATGTCACAGAAAACATCTCAAAGCAAAAGCCCAGGTAACCTGAGAGTTATTTTGTCACAGATCATGCTTGGGGAGCTGTCTTCTGTCTTAAAAATAGGATTTACCACTTTTAGATGAGTTTGGACTCTGAACTAGTGAGAGGATGTCACAGGCTCTAGCTTTCACAATCTGTCTGAAAACAAAACTCAACTAATAGCAAGTTAGTGTGCAATATCGTTGCTTCTTTCTTTTTCACTCATTTTCTGCTCTCTGAACAGAACTCCAACTTCATCATTGAGATTGCTAAGAAATTCAGCTCATCCACAGGAAAGTATAACTTCTTGGCACAAATATTATTATGAACTAGTTTATCACATTTGATCAAACAGATCACTTTATATAAATGACAATTTAAAGATTGGTCACCATAAAAAAATGGCTGGTGTCTCTTTCAATGAGTAGAAATGCATTGGTATTTTTACCATCAGCATTATAACTCTGTTTGACCCTACAGACAGCAGCCCACCAGGCTCCCCACTCCCTGGTATTCTCCAGGCAAGGACACTGGAGTGGGTTGCCATTTCCTTCTTCAGTGCATGAAAGTGAAAAATGAAACTGAAGTCATTCAGTCATGCCTGACTCTTAAGTGACCCCATGGACTGCAGCCTACCAGACTCTTCCATCCATGGGATTTTCTAAGCAAGAGTACTGGAGTGGATTGCCATTGCTGATTTAAATTAATAATGTTCCTAAATTCATGCAGTTATTGGAGACAGTAAAACCCCAAAGAGGGACTTTTTCGGGGAACTGCATCTGACCAATCAGGGACCCCAGGTATTAATGCTGGCCCAGGAACCTTCCCCAAGCTTCACAGGGAGTGAGCATGAAGGTGGCAGTGACAGTGTTTGCTTTGTCAGCATCAAAATATGTCCTGGCTTGTTCCTCTGAGTATACATGTTAAAAGTTGCAGATAAGAAAACCCAGTCTTTAGGGGATGAAATGATTTCTCAAGCTCCCTCAGCAGCCAGTAGTGGTGGTTTCTTGTTTTTGTATTTCACTAATCATCAGTCAAGCTTGGTGTTGGGTAGGACTTATAATCTATGTGAATCCTTGACAGTTCCCCTGCTTGTACTCATGCAGAAGTTTTGCCTGTAAATGTAAGAGCAGAACTTTGGAAGTAGTTAAAGTAAATGAAGGCCCACTTTTAAATGAGCCCAGATCCTTTTCCAAAATAGAGATGCACAGATAGCCTACATAAGGACTACTGAATCAGAATGCTAGTGATGTGACAAGCCACAGATATTCTGGAAACTTCCCTTAGATGACACTGAAGGTTAAATGTGTGGTTAGAATTACAGCTTTTAAGAAGTCAAGAAGTTGAGGATTTAACTTTAATAATCAATATAAGCACATGAATGGGCTCTGTTCTTTATTTTTTTAGTTTTTATTATTATTATACTACACCATGTTAGTGAGTTTTAGTGAGTGTATGGGAATATGGCTTTATAAGTGCTAATGTGAAATTATAAAGTTATTATAGAAGATATTATGGCACTATACACCAAGGCTTAAAATATTTATACAACACTTTGACTCACTAATTTTACTCTGACAAATGTGTTACTAGGTTTCAGCCACACAAGTAATATCAAATTACTTTTCAACAGTAAGTTTGGTAAAGCCTCGATGTTTTAGTCAATGCAAGTATCTTTCCTATATAGAATATCCATAGTTCCCTTGCATAAAATCAAGTGCTGTATTGTATTTATCTTTGTAATCCTTTGTAGTTCCTTGAAACATGATATTTCCTGAGTGAATGAAAATAAAAACTGCATCTAACTCCTTAGATTAGTAAAGTTATATGTCAAATTGGTTTCACAGAGGTTTATCATGTATATTTTATTTTTTAATTGAAAAATAGGTCCACTTTTTAAAAATTAATACCTGCATTGATGTTTGAAATAAACTAGTAGTTTATATTTTCTCTCATGCATATATCACTTCTGCAAATTTGAGCCTAAGACTAAGTTCTCATTGAAGCCTGAATATGTCATATGCTAGGATGTGTTACTCCCTAAGCAATCAGTAAATTGAGCCAACTTTTCGGTTTGAATATTTGTCTTTTAATTAGCCTGGTGGATATATTGTCAGCAACCTCCTGCCTCTCAGAAATGGCTTACTGAGTTCATTTGGTTTTTATCTTAGAAGTTAAAATTTTCCAAAATTACTTAGGGATTAATTAGTGTTTTTTTTTCTTTAAACTTTGCTATTGATTTTTGGGATAGTGCGGGAGAGTTCTTAACTGCTTGAGGCCATATTCAGAATGCAGATGGAATTATATTTGCCCAGAGGAGTGCAATTTGGGTACCTATGTGTCTTTTTGATGGTTGGTGAGTTTATGAGCAATGAGACACAAAAGAGGATGAAAACAAAATAGCCCTGCCAAGTCTTCCCCTTTAATTATTTTTATATTGAGACTAGATGTTTATTTGAATAATGTTTCTAGACATTTTCAAATGAACATAAAAGCATGTAACTCAGCAAGAAATAGCAAATCCCTACATTGTGCTGAGGTGGGAAATAATCCCAAAACACACACACACAGTGTTACCAAGTCTAAGCTGGCTCTACTTGCCACATGAAAAGCCAATGAATCTGAGGGAGCAGGTGTTCAGGCAGAGAATAGGATTATATTTTAAAAGGAGGCTGACAGACAAAATGGTAGACTAATGTCTCCAAATAACCATCTTGTCAGAGTCTGGATGTTAGATTCTTGCATGGATCAAAGATAAGGGAGGTGAAACAAAGGAAAAAGGTCATTTATTCTTTCAAGTACTCCTATAATGGAAAGCCTCTGGCAGGGTGCTGTGTTAATTTCTTCCTTCCTGTCATCTACAGGTGGATGATATTCTGAACAAAGTCACTTTAGCTTAACAGTGAGACAGAGGGGCAGAATTCTCTGAGTCAGGCCATTCAGCTCAGTTATGTTCAGTTCACTTGCTCAGTCATGTTCAAATCTTTGTGTCCCCATGGACTGGAGCATGTCAGGCTTCCTTGTCTATCACCAACTCCTTTAAATTGCTCAAACTCATGTCCATTGAGTCAGTGATACCATCAAACCATCTCATCCTCTGTCGTCCCCTTCTCCTGCCTTCGATCTTTCCAGCATCAAGGTCTTTTCCGATGAGCCAGTATTTGCATCAGGTGGCTGAAGTATTGGAGCTTCAGCATCAGTCCTTCCAATTAATATTCAGGATTGATTTCCTTTAGGATTAACTCATTGGATCTATTTGCAGTCAAAGGGACTCTCAAGAGTCATCTCCAATACCACAGTTCAAAAGGATCAGTTCTTCACCCCAATGTCTCTGCTTTTTAACATTCTGTCTAGGTTGGTCATAGCTTTTCTTCCAAGGAGCAAGCCTCTTTTAATTTCATGGCTGCAGTAACCATCTACAGTGATTCTGTAACCCAAGAAAATAAAGTTTGTCACTGTTTCCATTGTTTCCCCATCAATTTGCCATGAAGTAATGAGAGCAGATGCCATGATCTCTGTTTTTTGAATGTTGAGTTCAAAAATTTCATCAGAAAGTTAGATTAAGGATTTACTGAGCATGGCCCAGCCAATCAAAGCAAGATCCAGATTCCCCCACAGCCAATATTTACCATCTGCAAGCTCCCACAAACCTCTTACCTTTATCCATCAGAGGGCAGACAGAATGGAAATCACAATCACAGAAAACTAACCAAACTGATCACATGAATACAGCCTTGTCTTAACTCAATGAAACTATAACTCATGCTGTGTAGGGCCACCCAAGATGGACAGGTCAAGGTGGAGAATTTTGACAAAATGTGGTCCACTGGAGAAGGGAATGACAAACCACTTCAGTATGCTTGCCTTGAGAACCCCATGAACATTATGAAAAGGCAAAAAGTTTTGACACTGAAAGATGAACTCCCCAGGTTGGGAGATGCCCAATATGCTACTGGAGAAAAGTGGAGAAATATCTTCAGAAAAACGAAGAGGCTTAGCCAAACCACAAACAACGCCCAACTGTGAATGTGATTGGTGATGGAAATAAAGTTCAATGCTGTAAAGAACAATATTGCATAGGAACCTGGAATGTTAGGTCCATGGAAGTGGTCCATGGAATGTTAAGTAAATTGGAAGTGGTCAAACAAAAGATAGAAAGAGTGAACATCGACATTTTAGGAATCAGTGAATTAAAATGGACTGGAACGGGTGGATTTAATTCACATGACCATTACATCTCCTACTATGGGCAAAAATCCCTTAGAAGGAATGGTCTAGCCCTCATAGTCATTAAAAGAGTCCAAAATGCAGTACTTGGGTGCAATCTCAAGAACAACAGAGTGATCTCTGTTTGTTTCCAAGGCAAACCATTAAATATCACAGTAATCCAAGTCTGTGCCCCAATTACTAATGCTGAAGAGGCTGAAGTTGAACCTATGAAGACCTCCAAGACCTTCTAGAACTAATATGAAAAATAGTGTCCTTATCATCATAGGGGTCTGGAATGCAAAAGTAGGAATTTGAGGTACTTGGAATACCAGTCAAGTTTGGCCTTGGAGTTCAAAATGAAACATTGCAAGAGTATGCACTGGTCATAGCAAACACCCTCTTCCAACAACACAAGATATGACTCTACACATGGACATCACCAGATGGTCAGTACTGAAATGAGATTGATTATATTCTTTGCAGTCCAAGAGAAGCTATATACAATCAGCAAAAACATCAGGAGCTGACTGTGGCTCAGATCATGAACTCCTTATTGCAAAATTCAGACTTAAATTGAAGAAAGTAGGGAAAACCACTAGACCATTCAGGTATAACCTAAATCAAGTCCCTTATGATTATACAGTGATGGCACAACATTATGTTTGATTAAAGGCGGGCAAAGAAACAGATCTAGCACTGAAGAGTCAAAATAGACTCTTCCAGGTTAGGTTACAACAACACTTGTACTGCTGCTGCTAAGTCACTTCAGTCGTGTCCGACTCTGTGTGACCCCATAAACGGCAGCCCACCAGGCTCCGCCATCCCTGGGATTCTCCAGGCAAGAACACTGGAGTGGCTTGCCATTTCCTTCTCCAATACATGAAAGTGAAAAGTGAAAATGAAGTTGCTCAGTCATGTCCAACTCAGCGACCCCATGGAATGCAGCCCACCAGGCTCCTTTGTCTATGGGATTTTCCAGGCAACAGTACTATAGTGGGGTGCCACTGCCATCTCCTACAACACATATGCAATTATCTCAGAGTTAAGGGCTGGCTGACAAGTTACCTGAGATTGCATGTTATTTCTGTGGCTGTTTTAAACAGAAATGGACCAATGGACAACATTTCAGGGAGGCGGCTTTCATCTCTGTGGAAGAGAATTCTCCCAACATGCAAAGCTGTAGAGAAGGGTAACGTGCATTGCTGGAACTTGGCCACTGGTGACTGGAAGTTTGTGTAATTCATTTCTTTATTTGTTTGCAGTAAACCACTCTAAGTAGTTTCAGCTGGGTGTTTTGACAAATGTGGTATTGCTATGCTTGTTACTTTTTAGCCATTCTAACACTTACGCAGGGTAACCCTGAGTTAACATTTGAATTTCTCTAATTACTTCATGGGAAATAGATAAGGAAACAGTGGAAAGTGTCAGACTTTATTTTTTGGGGCTCCAAAATCACTGCAGATGGTGACTATGGCCATGAAATTAAAAGATGCTTACTCCTTGGAAGAAAAGTTATGACCAACCTAGATAGCATATTGAAAAGCTGAGACATTATTTTGCCAACAAAGGTCCGTCTAGTTGAGGCTATGGTTTTTCCTGCGGTCATGTATTGATGTGAGAGTTGGACTGTGAAGAAAGCTCAGCACTGAAGAATTGATGCTTTTGAACTGTGGTGATGGAGAAGACTCTTGAGAGTCCCTTGGACTGCAAGGAGATCCAACCAGTCCATTCTGAAGGAGATCAGTCCTGGGATTACTTTGGAAGGAATGATGCTGAAGCTGAAATTCCAGTACTTTGGCCACCTCATGCAAAGAGTTGACTCTTTGGAAAAGACTCTGATGCTGGGAGGGATTGGGGGCAGGAGGAAAAGGGGACAACAGAGGATGAGATGGTTGGATGGCATCACTGACTCAATGGACGTGAGTCTGACTGAACTCCTGGAGTTGATGATGGACAGGGAGGCCTGGTGTGCTGCAATTCATGGGGTCGAGTCAGACAAGACTGAGTGAATGAACTGAATTGAACTGAATGACTAATCACATGGAATTTGACTACCTTTTCATATCCTTATTTATTGTTCATAAACCTTTTTTGGTGGAGTTTCTATTCAAATGCTTTGCCCACATTTTTATTGGGTTGTTTGCTTTATTATCCTTGAGTTTTGAGAATTAAGTATTCTGGATACTTTTTACATGTCTTTTCTCAAATATGTTTATTACAAATATTTCTCCCAGTCTGATGTTTGCTTTATTATACTTTTAATGGAACTCTTTATAGAGCCAATTTTTTTTTTCCAGTAAAGCCAATACTTTTTTCTTACATAGATGGTAGTTTAATTGATATATCCAAGACCATTTTACCTATAACAGAGTCTCAAAGATTTCTTCAAAGTTTTCTACCAGAAGTTTTATAAATTTATAGTTAGGTTTGTGATCCAATTTTAGTTTTTTAATAGATTCAAAATTTTATTTTTTTTTTAGCATGTAAACTTTACATTTTATAGCACTTTTTTTAAAAAACACTTTTTATTCTACTTATTTGTCTTTATACCTTTGTCAAAAATCAGCTGATTATATTTCTATGGGGCTGTTTCTGCATGTTGTACTCTGTTTCACTGAAATATGTGTGTATTCCTTGATAATCCCCACTGTCTTACTGCAGCTTCATAGCTTTTAAATCATGTAGTGTTAATACTCNGTTGTCTTGTGTCAAAGGACAACCAGAAAAAAAGTCTCATTTCTTATCTCTTTTGAAATATTATTTATCTTTTTTTTTTCACTCTATATGTCTTCTAAGTTTACATATAAGATTAAATCATATTAGCTACTCTCATATATATCTCAAGCACAGACATACACACATGCATGCACAGAACCCTAAAATGTAAACCTTTCAAAATATGAGAGGCATTTATTTTGTTTCTGTACAAAATTAAAACTGCTTTTATTGTTGGTAGCCAGAGCTCTCCTGATTAGTGTTAAAATACTTCAATGTTCAAAAATGAGCTCTACCATACTGAATTCTTGGCTCCTGGGTTACTGTGTCTTTCAGCAGCAGGCTGGAGAACAGCATGGAAGGGCACATATGGAAGGTGTTACTGGACAGGCCAGCATGAGGCCAGGGTTCTGCCCTTTGCTCTCCAATGGAGCACACTTAGTCACATGACTATTCCTTACTGCACAGCAAGCTGGTTAGACTGTATGTCTAGGAAAAGAGAAAGTGGGTAAAATAGATCTCTCTCAGAGCCACTGATGATTTCATAGTTGATTGTGAATATCAAATTTCTAGTAACCATATTTATAAATACATAATGTAATTTTTGGGGGAGGTTTCTTTGTTTTTAAAAACAGCATCCTAAAAGCACACACGATAATGTTAGAGTTAAGCTTCCATTTTTAACATAAAATTCTGAATAATGTTTGAAGCAATATCAACTTATATTTATGAGTTATCTACTTACATATAATATATACATATGTGTGTATGTATATACAAATATATACATATATATATAAGTGAATATATATTTATTCAAAAAACCATGATCACGGCATCTAGTCCCATCACTTAAGGATAAATAGATGGGGAAATATTGGAAACAGTGACAGATATTATTTTCTTGGGCTCCAAAATCACTGCAGATGGTGACTGCAGCCATGAAATTAAAAGATGCTTGCTCCTTGGAAGAAAAGCTATGACCAACCTAGACAGCATATTAAAAAGCAGAGACATTAGTTTGCTGACAAGGGTCCATATAGTCAAGGCTATGGTTTTCCCAGTAGTCATGTACGGATGTGAGAGTTGGACCATAAAGAAAGCTGAGCGCTGAAGAATTGATGATTTGAACTGTGGTGTTGGAGAACTCTTGAGACTATAAGGAAATCAAACCAGTCAATCCTAAAAGAAATCAATCCTGAATTGGAAGGACTGATGCTGAAGCTGAAACTCCAATACTTCTATGGCCACCTGATGCAGAAACTGACTCATTAGAAAAGACCCTGATGCTGGGAAAGATTAATGGAGGGAGGAGAAGGGGACAACAGGATGAGATGGTTCGATGGCATCACAGACTCAATGGATATGAGTTTGAGTAAACTCCGGGAATTGATGATGGACAGGGAGGCCTGGCGTGCTGCAGTCCATGAAGTCACAAAGAGTCACACACAGCTGAGCGACTGAACTGAACTGATACTTTTACATACTTATGTGTTGTCTTTCTTATATTAAAATGCTTAAATTGTTCTTCATAATTGCATAGTTTTAAAACTAACATAGAATGATTGCCTGTTTCATACATTTAAATATTTTTTCTCATATGTGAGGATATAAAACATATACATACACATCTGGTATATGCTTCAATATGTCATATATGAAAGAACTAGAGAGAGTACCAAAGATAAGAATGAGGGGAAGTATGACTTAGTGATGACATTTATTAAATTATTAACAGAAAAAATGATCTCAAAACAAAGACTTGAATAGTCAGATATCCTAAATAACTGAGCTATTACTAATATTGCTATAATATAAATTAAATCATATACTTATGCTTAGTAGAACCAAATGATTATTTTCTGAATCATAACTCTGATGTAGNATCATAACTCTGATGTAGTATTTGGCCTCTAAGATGAGCCTAACATATTTGGATGCTGTTAAGGAAAAAAATAAAATAGCATCATTTTCAAATTATACACCATGCAGGATTGGATTTTAATGTGCTTCAACATGATCCCAAATACAGCAATCCTATGGTAAAAATGTTAACAGGCATCTTATTTGTGCTACATAATAAAATAATTTTTAAATTGAGATTTGGATTTTATTATGTTGGTGTTTTATTTACACTTTTGAGTTGTAACATTAGTAACACTAGGTTAAATTAAATCTAGCCTAATTTCATTTTTTATGAACTTTGCTTTTATACATATTTGCATAATTTCCAGCAAACAGTAATCACAGTAATTCGACTCCCTGTAACCTCCTCTAACCATGTCATTCATAATTGCAGAAAATAGAAATTAACCTTTCTAAAAGCTCCATAGCATAGTACTCTTTGCTGTCAGGGAAAAGGCAGCAGGTGTGGCAGTGGGCTTCAGTCATTTATCAACTTAGGTAAACTTTGATGGTGGCATCTACATGAAAATTATGCTAATGCAAAAGTAAGGCTTCTCAATGCTGTTATTAACACTCTGCACCAGCAGAATAATAATGAGACTCAAAGCACTTCTGAATTTCCAAGTTATTTTTTTCTAATTGTGGAGTGTTCCTTAGATTCTTTTTTAGATGTTGTGCATATGGAAATAAACACATTGAAGTTGCTTAATAAATTATAAAGTGGTTGAATGCAATCTAAAAATCAGTCACAATTAAGTAATATTAATTTAATCTTTCACATGATTAATTTATTAATTTTTATAAATGTAACATTTTTCAGTATTTATGTTACTTAGAGGTTTAATAGCACATTAGGATCACTTTTCTTTACATACCCATTTATGTTTCTCAGTAAACAACATGTCAAAAATATTGTCTTCTTTCCTGTTATTCAAATTGACAACCTGTGTTTGGGCCCTGAACCTGTCCTAAAAATGTGAATTTCAAAAAGCAAGTTAATATTTCTTGATGTTTTATTTCTTTATGTATTAAAAAATAAAGAAAATAGTAACCACTCTTGATTTATTTAGATTGTTATTGTGATGTCAGAGATACAGCAGTGAGCAGTCCCTGCCCAGGAATTGAACCTGGGTAGCCTGGATGAAAACCAGGACTTCTAACTTCTAGAGCCAGCAGGGGCTAGAGGCTAGAAGCAGAATGGCCTTGACTGTTATCCCAGTGAAAGCAGGAATGTTTCAAGAAAGCAAAATCTGTAAAACCAGGTACTAAGTTTATTATCAAAAACACAGCACAGCAAGTGAGAGAACACACAGAGAAACAATTTATTTAATATACCGCAGTGTTCATTGCAGCACTATTTACAATAGCTAGGACATAGAAGTAACCTAGATGTCCGTCGATAGATGAATGGATAAAGAAGTTGTGGACATTTATACAATGGAAAATACTCAACAATAAAAAAGAATGAATTTGAGTCAGTTCTAGTTAGGTGCATCAACCTAGAGCCTGTTATACAGAGTGAAGTAGATTAGAAAGAGAAAACCATTAAAAAGAATACATTTGAATCAGTTCTAAGGAGATG
>SJYQ01003483.1:10038-41468 GCA_006410935.1 Redunca redunca
GCTTAACCTGATCTTCTCTTTCAAATATGAGAACTCATCTAAAAATGAACTAGCTTTTCCTTTATGCTGATCTTTATTTCAGTTTATTTCCAATCCAGTTGATCTTTATTTCAGTCAAAAATGCATTCGTTTTTAAAATTGAGATCATAATGAGGGGAGATGGGACATCTGTATTGAGTTGCCAGAGAGGAAGCTCTCAAAAGGTGCACGAAGTCGACTGGGAAAGCATTTCCCCAATATTTTACTTGATTGTAAAGTTACTGTGCTGTGAGCAATGCTTTTATTGCTGGCAGATGTCCCAATATTGTTGGCCTGAAAGTACCTTGAGGGACAAGCACCGTATTTAGAGTATGCCATAAAGCCATAGTTTCAGAGAATTTATTGTTACATCAACTGAATATTTGATAATTGTAATTTGGTGATAACATTCATTTCTAATTTTTTTTAATTTATTTTTTCATTGAAGGATAATTGCTTTACAGAATTTTGTGGTTTTCTGTCAAACATCAACATGAATCAGCTATAGGTGTACATAAATCCCCTCCCTTTTGAACCTCCCTCCCATCTCCCTCCCCATCCCACCCCTCTAGGTTGTCACAGAGCCCCTGTTTGAGTTCCCTGAGTCATACAGCAAACTTCCATTGGCTATCTATTTTACATATGGTAATGTAAGTTTCCATGTTACTCTCTCCATACATCTCACCCTCTCCTACCCTCCCCACCACCAGGTCCATACGTCTGTTTTCTATGTCTGTTTCTCCATTGCTGCCCTGCAGATAAATTCATTGGTACCATCTTTCTAGATGCCGTATATATTAATGAGTATATGATATTTACCTTTCTCTTTCTGACTTACTTCACTCTGTATGATAGGCTCTAGGTTCATCCTCCTCAGTAGAACTGACTCAAATGCATTCATTTTTATGGCTGAGAAATATTCCATTCTATTTATGTACCACAGCTTCTTTATCCATTCATCTGTCAATGGACATCTAAGTTGTTTCCATGTTCTAGCTATTGCAAATAGTGCTGCAACGAACACTGGGGTACATGTGTCTTTTTCAAGTTTGGTTTCCTTGGGGTGTATGCCTAGGAGTGGGATTGCTGGGTCATATGATGGTTTTATTCCTACTTTTAAAGGAATCTCCATACTATCTTCCATAGTGGCTGTATAAATTTGCATTCCCATCAACAGTGCAAGGGGGCTCCCTTTTCTCCACACCCTCTTCAGCATTTACTGTTTGTAGACGTTTTGATGATGGCCATTGTGACTGGTGTGAGGTGATATCTCATTATGGTTTTGATTTGCGTTTTTCTAATAATGAGATGTTGAGCATCTTTTCATGTGTTTGTTAGCCATCTGCAGTCTTCTTTGGAGAAATGTCTGTTCCGTTCTTCTGCTTCACATATTCTGCTATCGATCCCTTCTAGAGTATTTTTAATTTCAGTAACTGTGTTATTTGTCTCTGTATGTTTATTCTTCAATTATTATAGGTCTTTGTTAACTGATTCTTGCATTTTTTCCATTCTGTTTTCAATGTTTTGAATCATCTTTACTATCATTCTGAATTCTTTTTCAGGTAGTTTGCCTATTCTTCTTCATTTATTTGGACTTCTGTGTTTCTAGGTTGTTCCTTCATTTCTGCAGTATTTCTCTGCCTTTTCATTATTTTTTTTTTAGCTTATCATGTTTGAGGTCTCATTTTCCCAGGCATCAAGGTTTAATTCTTTCTTCCTTTTGGTTTCTGCCCTCATAAGGTTGGTCCAGTGGTTTATGTAAGCTTCGTGTAAGTGTGACTTCTGCTTCTTTTCTGTGGGAGGAGGTAAGTTTTATTATTTCCCCCCTTCTGATGGGCAAAGCTGAGTCTGAGTGATGTGGTAATTCTGTCTGCTGATGATTGGGTTTGTATTTTCGTCTTTTGTCTTGTTTGTTTTTTGGATGAGGAGTCCTGCACAGGATGCTATTGGCAGTTGGGTGATGCCGGGTCTTGTATACAAGTGGTTGCCTTTGTGGGAGTTCTCGCTATTTGATGCTCCTTAGGGTTAGGATTTCTTTGGTATTCTAGGGTCTTGGAGTCAGTGCTCCCACTCCAAAAGCTCAGGGTGTGAACTCTGGTGAGTTTTGCGTGGTTCTATATTTTCTTTTCCGGTGGTCAGGTACTCCTGCCCACTCTTGGCTGGTGTTCTGCAAGCACTTCTATGTGTGAAGGTATATTCCTGATATATCCGTAGAGAGAGATGTACTCCACGCCCACCTACTCCTCCGCCCTCTATTCCTTTTAACAATACACTTCTGAATAACCAAGAGGTCACTTGTATAGGCACTGAAGGATCCCAGATGAGCCCCTAAAAGATGAAATAGGAATCTGTGTTCTTGTTCACGAACACGTAAACACTCCTCATTTCTAATTTTTTAAGATTAATAAAAGAAGTTTAATATAGACAATATTGCCATTATGATTTTAAATATATGTAAAGTACAGAGGAAAAAATGAGACAAACCTACATGTAACATTCTACCTTTGTGAGATGCAAGAAATCTATATAAATGTTGTCTTAATTTAGATTGTCCCCCAGAATCCATGCCCAATGAAGGATTCAAGTGTAAAGAGTTCATTTGGGAGATGAGCCCATGGAAGACCAGGAGTGGAGTGGATAAGTGAGAAAGAGAAAGGGAGGACGCAAACAAAGAATGTTATCAAGAAAGTATCTCTTGTGGGCACCTGGAGCTAAAACACCTGAATTCTGTAAAATAGTGCAGAGTGTGACTCAGAGTTGCCCAACTAAGAGGTGAGGAAGTCTGTAGCTGGCTGAGTGCTATTCTAATAACACTAACTCACTGGCAATTCCTGCCTGCTCCACTGCTGGAACAAGGGTGAGCCTGAGTGTGAATGTCAAGAGAAAAGAGCAGGAGCAAAATGTTTGTTTCTAAGGAAAAATGATGGAAAGTATAAGACAAAAAAAATTCTATACTCTTTTGATGCAGTACTGAGATCAAGAAATTAGTTCCTACAAAAAATGATTCTCAGTGACTAAAGTGGGAGGAGAGGGAATCTGAAAAACAAACGAAGTAACCAAAGATTTCCGTTAAAGCAATATGTTAAACTCTTTAAATAGTCATGATACATCCCGTAATCTTCTGGTAATGACTGAAGGGTTTCCTAACTAAGAAATTGTTGTTGTTCAATCACTCAGTCCTGTCCGACTGTTTGTGACCACATGGACGGCCACATGCCAGGCTTCCCTGTCCTTCACCATCTCCCAGAGCTTACTCAAGTTCACATTCATTGAGTTGGTGATGCCATCCAATGATCTCATCCTCTGTTGTCTCCTTCTCCTCCTGCCCTCAATGTTTCCCAGCATGAGGGTCTTTTCCAGTGAGTCAGTTCTTCATAATCACGTGGCCAAAGGATTGGAGCTTCAGCATCAGTCCCTCCAATGAATATTCAGGATTGATTTCCTTCAGGATTGACTGGTTTGATGTCCTTGCAGTCCAAGGTACTCTCAAGAGTCTTTTCCAACACCACCATTCAAAAGCATCAATTCTTCAGTGCTCAGCTTTCTTTATGGTCCAACTCTCACATCCATACATGACTACTAGAAAAACCATAGCTTTGATTAGACAGACCATTGTTGGCAAAGTAATGTCTCTGCTTTTTAATGCACTGTCTAGCTTTGTCATAGCTTTTCTTCCAAGGAGCAAGTGTCTATTAATTTCATAACTTAAATACAACTTCGTTAATACAATCCTGCAAATTTCCAGTCACCATGCTAATAAATAGGCATCCAAAGATAAAGATGATTAGGATACGATCTCTGCCCTGTTTGAAATACTAATTTTGGCCTTCTCAAAACTCCATTAATTTTTAGGTTAGTTTTGTTCTTGGTAGTGATTTTAGTAACTCATACATGGGGACTTTAATTCTCCCCCTCAATTGGAAGCATCAGGTTGGCAGGGTAAAAGGCAAAGAGAAGTGAGAGTCATCCAGAAGCCACTAAAGCTGATGATAATGTAGCTGTAAATCATGTGACAGGGAAACTGATGACTGAACATCTTTGGCTGGGAAACTAGGGGGAGTGGGAAAACTGTCTTCAGGTTGTTTCAAAATGGAAAATAGAGGTCAAGTTGGTCTATTGACTTTTACACCCTTGTGTCCTTCAAAATAAACTGTATGTGTGGGGTGGAGGAGGAAGCCTTACAAATAGCTGGGAAAAGAGAAGAAAAAGGCAAAGAAGAAAAGGAAATATATACCCCATCTGAATTCAGAGTCCCAAAGAATAACAAGTAGAGATTTAAAGAAGCCTTCGTAAGTGAACAATGCAAACGAATAGACAAAAACGATAGAATGGGAAAGACTGGAGAGCTCTTCAAGAAAATTAGAGATACTAAGGGAACACATCATGCAAAAGATGGGCACCATAAATGACAGAAACAGTATAGACCTAACAGAAGCAGAAGATAATAAGAAGAGGTAGCAAGAATACACCGAAGAAGTATACAAAAAGATCTTAATGACCCAGATAACCATAATGGTAGGATCACTCACCTAAAGCCAGACATCTTGGAGTGCGAAGTCAAGTGGGCCTTAAGAAGCATCACTATGAACAAAGCAGGTAGCGGTGATGGAATTCCAGCTGAGCTAGTTCAAATCCTAAAAGATAATGCTGTTAAGGTGCTGCNCAGTGGCCACAAGGTTGGAAAAGATCAGTTTTCATCCCAATCACAAAGAAGGGCAGTGGAAAGAATGTTCAGACTATCACACAATTGTTCGCATTTCACATGCCAACAAAGTAATGCTCAAAATTCTCCAAGCTAGGCTTCAACAGTATGTGAACTGAGAACTTCCAGATGTTCAAGCAGGATTTAGAAAAGGCAGAGGAACCACAGATCAAATTACCAACATCCGTTCGATCATTGAAAAAGCAAGAGAGTTCCAGAAAAACATCTACTTCTGCCTCATTGACTACACTAAAGCCTTTGACTGTGTGTATCACAACACACTGTGGAAAATTCTTTAAGCAATGGGAATACTAGACCATCTTACCTGCCTCCTGAGAAACTTGTGTGCAGGTCAAGAAGCAACAGTTAGAACCACACATGGAACAAGAGACTGGTTCCAAATTAGAAAAAGAGTACATCAAGGCTGTATATTGTCATCCTGCTTATTTAACTTATATGCAGAGTACATCATGTGAAATGCTGGGCTGGATGAAGCACAAGCTGGAATCAAGATTCCAGGGAGAAACATCAATAACCTCAGGGATGCAGATGACACCACCCTTATGGCAGACAGCAAAGAGGAACTAAAGAGCCTCTTGATGAAGGTGAAAGAGGAGAGTGAAAAAGCTGGCTGAAAACTCAACATTCAAAAAATGAAGATCATGGCATCCAGCCCATCATTTCCTGGCAAATAGATAGGGAAACAATGGAAACAGTGAGAGACTTTATTTTCTTGGGCTCCCAAATCACTGTAGATGGTGACTGCAGCCATGAAATTAAAAGATGCTGGCTCCTTGGAAGAAAAGCTATAACAAACTAGACAGCGTATTAAAAAGCAGAGACATTACTTTGCCAACAAGGGTCCATCTAGTCAAAGCTATGGTTTTTCTAGTATCATGTATGGATATAAGAGTTGGACTGTAAAGAAGACTAAGTGCTGAAGAATTGATGCTTTTGAACTGTGGTGTTGGAGAAGACTCTTGAGAGTCCCTTGGACTGCAAGGAGATCCAACCAGTCAATCTTGAAGGAACTCAATCCTGAATATATACATTTGAAGGACTGATGCTGAAGCTGAAGCTTGAGTACCTTGGCCACCTGATGTGAAGAGCCAACTGATTAGAAAAGAGTTGGCTCTTTCCCAACATCAGGGTTGGGAAAGATTGATGTTGGATGGATTGAAGGCAAGAGGAGAAGGAGACTACAGAAGATGAGATGGTTGGATGGCATCACTGACTCAATGGACATGAGTTTGAGCAAGCTCCAGGAGATGGTGAAGGACAGGGAAGCCTGGAATGCTGCTGTCCATGGGGTCACAAAGAGTTGGACATGACTGAGTGACTGAACAACAACAATGTGTTGTGTGGAGAGCATGAGAAGTGTACCAAGAGAGGAGAGAAGGGGTTAAGTCAATAAGAACTGGAATCTGAGAGAGGTTCTTGGTGACTCAAGCCAGGAGTTGATAATGAACCAAGAAAAGGGATGAGCCAAGATCTGGAGAAACAGCAGCTACCATGTTGTCAGTATTACTAAGAACAAACAAAGTCCAAAAGAGCACAGGCAAGATTTGTTCTGTAAAAGAAGATTACAGAACTGAGAGTTTGGATTAGGACAAATGGGCCAAGAGAGCAATTGCAAAATAAGTGATGGGGCCCTAGATGTGTAGGGAAATCTGGGGTGTGTGTTATATTAACAGACCAAAAGCTGGGAACCAGAGCTTAAAACAGAGATCAGAGATTGGAAGGAACAGGAATGTATAGCCACCAGACAGTCCATCATTGCCCAACTGTGCCCTGTACTCTCCTTCCTCTCTGCCTTTGCCCACATAAGCAATCCTAACTCTCCTTGCAAATTTATTTTAGATGCTATCTCCTTCACAGGGCTGGTGGTATCTTCTCTGTGCTTTCTTTGTGCCTTTATGATAATTTTTAGGACATTTTGTCTTACTTCTTCTCAAACAGACACACAGACATATTAATTCTCTGAGAATGAAGATGCCTTGTTCATTTCCTTCTGAGAATGAAGATGTCTTACATAATCTCTAGGGCAGTGACTGCACATGGCAGTTCATCACCGTATTCTCTACAAAAGCACTTTCTCCATACCTCCTGCAGCACACTTAGACAAAATGATAACAATAACTATAGCTACAGCTTATTGAGCACTTAACTATGAACCAGACACTGACGCGCATAACCTCCGTGCCTAACTTGCTCATCTGGAAATTTGAGAATAAGCCCATCTATTTCATGAAAATGTTGTCATGGATATATGAAAAGATGCAAGTGTGAGTCTTAGCACAAGGACTAACAAATACAAGCCCTTGACCAATATTTTGCCTCAATGTCTGTTTCAGTTAAGAGAAGGAAAAATCCCTAAGATCACTAGGTGTAAAGGCATGCTGTTGGCTGAAGGACAAATGAAACGCTCAGGGATTGCTGAGGACCAATGTACCTTGTCTTCCTTTCATGTCTACTGTTTTGTCGATTCTTTCTATTGGAGAAAAAGAGTCCATCTTCTGTGGGCACTAGCTTTTTAGTAAGTTATGTAAAGTTAGTACTAGTCACTCAGTCATGTATGACTCTGCGACCCCATGGACTGTAGCCCGCCAGACTCCTCTATCCATGGGATTCTCCAGTCAAGAATTCTGTAGTGGGTTGCCATTCCCCTCTCCAGGGAACCTTCCCAACCCAGTATTGAACCCAGGTCTCCTGCATTGCAGGCAGATTCTTTACCGTATGAGCCACCAGTGAAGCCCAAGTCATGGAAACAGGTTGCTTAATGTTACTTAGTTTGACCACAAAGCATGTGAGAGGTTGATTCAAGGAAATGGTGCTTACAAAGCTTTGCTCTGAGGAAGAAGTCATTCATTCAGTAACCTTTTATGGGCATGTTAATATCAAGCACTGTGCTAGATGCAGGGGTTACACTGGTGAGCAAGGTAGCATCTTGTCTACATGGATATTTTGCTGCCAGATGAGAAATAACTAAGCAAGTAAGGGGGAGTAGTTCATCACACAGACCCTCTTTCTCACTTTTCTCTCTTACATACACATACACACACCATACATGATTTAACCCTAATTCTCAGAAATCTGGCCAAGGAAGAGGGCAAGAAACCAGGAAATGCTGGCAAAAGTTTGAACCCAGGAGATTAGACCACTCCAAGATGGGAGAAAAAGAGGATAAATTACTGAGTGGAGATATAAGGCCGAGATGGAGAAGGGAATGGCACCCCACTCCAGTACTCTTGTCTGGAAAATCCCGTGGACGGAGGAGCCTGGTAGGCTGCAGTCCATGGGGTCGTGAAGAGTCGGACATGACTGAGCCACTTCACTTTCACTTTTCACTTTCATGCATTGGAGAAGGAAATGGCAACCCACTCCAGTGTTCTTGCCTGGAGAATCCCAGGGATGGGGGAGACTGGTGGGCTGCCGTCTGTGGGGTCGCACAGAGTCGGACACGACTGAAGCGACTTAACAGCAGTAGCAGCAGCATAAGGGCAAGAGGGTAAGAGGTTGGATATCTTAGATTTGGAAGAGTAGTTAAGCTGTAGAGGACCAGCAGATCCCAAACCTAAAGGAGGCAGCATCAAGTATAGTGAGCTTAGCTAAGTTAGCACAGAGATGACCAGGAGCTCCCACTTTTAAATGTCTAGTAGGAAAAAGACAAATTAAGAAGGAAAAAAGATGTTACTTGGGGCAGATAATGTAATGTTAATAGATGATAGAGAAAGCAACCCTACTCAACCGGAAGCCATATTTCTATTAAGAAGAATGATCTTTGGACTGGATGGTATAAATCAAGCAGTATTAAGAGTAAATTGGAGACAAAGATGGGCAAGAAGACTTTAAGAGGGTAATAAGTCTTTTTTTTAAGTCTTTGGCTTGAACCAGTTACATCCCAGAACTCTGGAAAAACTTGCATATGAGATTATGTTATTATATAATATATATTAAATATTACAATATTATTCTTATGTAATAACTTTGGAGAATCATAAGGTATTGAAAGATATTAAAAGCATGAACAGATCAAGTAGTCTTAATTTTTTAATGGACAAA
The DNA here is from genome assembly GCA_006410935.1 of Redunca redunca. Lineage (NCBI taxonomy): Eukaryota > Metazoa > Chordata > Mammalia > Artiodactyla > Bovidae > Redunca > Redunca redunca. Next base: position 18,821 of record SJYQ01003483.1, read on the forward strand.
GAATTCTGTTATCTATAGGCTAATCAGCAATTGGTAGAACAAAATTTTAGAGTAACTTATTAAAAGGACTATGAGGACTGAATGGTGGATGTGGTACTCATGGGTTGGGGGTGGGGATTCTCTCAGGACCAGTAACATCTGGTCATTTAAATCTCACTTTTAATGGGGACATTTGAATGGTAAACTAGAGAATGTGGCAGCCAGAGAGAATGTGAAGACTAGCAAGGTCATTGACAGTCTGTCAAGATATCATTGAGGACAGACTGAGTGAGAGTTGAGCTCATAGAGAAGGATATCCAGTACTTCATTGCTGGGTCAAGTCAACCTAGGGGGAAAGTTCTCAATGGCTACTGAAAGGTTGCTGCTGAACCACGAAAGACACCAGGATTCTTGGCCTCCAGAGGAGAAAAATTCAATCCGCGTCCAGAGACGAGGCTTGATTGCTCAGAGCTTTTATATAATAAAGTTTTATTAAAGTATAAGAGAAGGCTTCTGATATAGACATCAGAAGGGGGCAGAAAGAGTGCTCCCTCGCTAGTGTTAGCAATGGAGTTATATACCTTTTAATTAGTTATTACAGTGAATCAAAAGAATGTCTGGAGGTTGTAAAGACCTTACTAGACCCACTCCCATAATTTACTTTTTAAGATAACAGGATTAGCCAGAAGATTTTTTCCAGAAACTGTCCTCAAGCAGGATACATTATTGTTATATAATCCTAAGGAATGTAGAGGGAAAAAAATGTTTGTCCTTTCCTCCTCCTTGAGAATTCCAGACTCCCTCTCTCCTTGGGGACCCCGGACTTCTTATCAATCTGCTTAGGAATTGACTCTCTCAATACCAAAAGGCTCTGTTCTCACCTCTGACCATTTGACATATTGATCACATATTGAAGGAGAAAATTGCTGGTATACATAGGAATGACAAGAAGCTGGATATATTAAATAGTACATTGGGTGGCATAATGCAGATCCGAAGACGTTTCAGCAGACTAGATTTTCAGTTGTTTCATTATATGGTACCTGTCTTTTGAATTCCTCTAACATGCCATTAAGTTCTCAATGAAAGTGTTATGAATGAACAACAATAGAAAGTATCTAAGATGAGGTTACTCATGGAAACTACTAGTTGGCCACCAAGATTTGTCCTTCTTACCTTACACAGAAATGGAGTTGTGGCTGGGCACATGATAACTAAGCTATATTTCCCAGCTTCCTTTGCAGTTAGGTTTGGTCATATAATTGAGTTTTTACTCATTAAATCTTGGCATACAAGATGAATGCTACTTCCAGGTCTGTCTTAAGATGTTGAGGTGTCTCCTATGTATTCTCCTACCTTTTCCCAGTGGCTGAAACTGGAATAGACTTGACAGTGGCCCAGCATCAAGAATGCAGTTGAAGACAATGCCCTGAGACAACAGCTGAGCTACAATGTGGAGGGGGCCTGAGTCCCTGGATGACCATATTGAGCAAAAGTTGTCTGATGACTTGGATTGCTCACTTCATAGCTGTTCAGTTCAGTCACTCAGTCGTGTCCAACTCTTCACGACCCCATGGACTGCAGCATACCAGGCTTCCCTGTCCATCACCATCTCCCAGAGCTTGCTCAAACTCATATCCAGTTAGTCAGTGATGGCGTCCAGCCATCTCATCCTCTGTCATCCTTCTCCTCCTGCCTTCAGTCTACCCTCTGTCATCCTTCTCCTCCTGCCTTCAGTCTTTCCCAGCATCAGGGTCTTTTCTAATGAGTCAGCTGTTTACATCAGGTAGCCAATGTATTCAGAGAAGGCACTGGCAACCCACACGAGTACTTTTGCCTGGGAACTCCTATGGACGGAGGAGCCTGGTGGGCTGCAGTCCATGGGGTCGCTAAGAGTCGGACACGACTGAGCGACTTCACTTTCACTCTTCACTTTCATGCATTGGAGAAGGAAATGGCATCCCACTCCAGTGTTCTTGCCTGGAGAATCCCAGGGACGGGGAGCCTGGTGGGCTGCTGTCTGTAGGGTCGCACAGAGTCGGACACGACTGAAGCGACTTAGCAGCAGCAGCAGCAGCCAATGTATTGGAGCTTCAGCATCAGTCCTTCCAATGAATATATAGGATTGATTTCCTTTAGGATTGATTAGTTTGATCTCCTTGCTGTCCAAGGGACTCTCAAGAGTCTTCTCCAACACTACAGTTGAAAAGCATCAATTCTTCAGCATTCAGCTCAAATCCATACATGACTGCTGGAAAAACCATAGCTTTGACTAGATGGACCCTTGTTGGCAAAGTAATGTCTCTGCTTTTTAATGTCTCTGCTTTTCATAGCTGTTACATGATATATTGATATAAGCCATTGTATGAAGGCTCTCCTTGTTATGGTTTCTTAGTCTTCACAAGGTTCNGGACGCATGGGTAAATGTCACAGAGTGACCTTTTGTCAAAAGAAAAATTTAATGGCCACACAAATACAGACTAGAGGAAATCTATATTAATAGCCCCATGTTTGAAAAAAGACTTGATGGCTTTAGGTAGATGGCTGCTTTTTTTTTTCCCCTCCCTTTTATCCAGCCTATAAACTTTTTATCCAGTTCCCTTCTCATAGCCCCGTTTCTCAACATTTTCTTGTTCTGATGGGGAATACTGGGGAAAGCTCAGGGGGACCAATCTTTAGAGCCATAACCTGTTCAGGGTCCTGCAGTGGAGCTGCCTGGTTTGCAGTTTGATCAGCTTTGCTATTCCCTTGGCTCACAAAAGACCCATCCCTCTGATGGCCCCTGCAGTGGTTCCTGTTACCTGGGTTGAAAGCTTACTCTAAAAGAGCCAGAACCAAATCTTTATGATTTATGGAGGAATTTCTAGTGGTTAAGATTCTTTCCAAATGGCAGCATGAGCATATAGCATGTGGAACCCACATTTAGAGTCAGTAAAAATCTTTAATTTCTTTTCCTTCCCTAATTGCAAAGCTCTCACTAATGCAGTTAGTAATGCAGTTAGTTCAGCTTTCTGGGCCAAAATCTGGGGTGGCAGGGCCTTGGCTTCTATAAATTCATCTAGACTAACTATGGCATACCCCTCCTTTCGGGTTTCCATTTGTACAAAACAGCTCCCATCAGTAAATCATGCAACCTCAGGGCTGTCAAGTCTCCTTTAGCAGATCAGACCTGCTGGAGTGAGTTCATTTTAGGGTCTCTATACACTGATACAAGAAGTCTCCACTCTTGACTGCTACAAGCAGATTTGCTGGGTTCAGGGTTTGGGTCGCCTTTAAGGTAATGTCAGGGGTGTCCATTAGGAGGGCCTGATATCTTGCTGATGTTCCTCCAGTCAACCAATGATGTCCTTTAACTTCCAGCATCTAATGAGGGTTCAGTTCAGTTCAGTTGCTCAGTCGTGTCCAAGTGTTTGCGACCCCATGGACCACAGCATGCCAGGCCTCCCTGTCCATCACCAGTTCCTGGAGTTTACCCAGACTCATGTCCACTGAGTCGATGATGCCATCCAACCATCTCATCCTCTGTCGTCACCTTCTCTTCCTGCCTTCAATCTTTCCCAATCTTTCAAATGAGTCAGCTCTTTGCATCAGGTGGCCAAAGTATTGGAGTTTCAGCTTCAACATCAGTCCTTCCAATGAACACTCAGGACTGATCTCCTTTAGGATGGGCTGGTTGGATCTCCTTGCAGTCCAAGGGACTCTCAAGAGTCTTCTCCAACACCACAGTTCAAAAGCATCAATTCTTCGGCACTTTCTTTATGGTCCAACTCTCACATCCATACATGACCACTGGAAAAACCGTAGCCTTGACTAGACAGACCTTTGTTGGCAAAGTAATGTCTCTGCTTTTTAATATGCTATCTAGGTTGGTCATAACTTTCCTTCCAAGGAGTAAGTGTAATGAGAGTTAACACATCTAAGTGTTGGCGCAGGGTGAGCTTGGAAGCCTCATTATCCTATAGTGCTGTGTCTGCTACTGCCTGCAGGCAGCTTGGCCATCTCAGGACCACTGAGTCCACTTGTTTTGAAAAGCAAGCCACTGGTCTCTGAGCCAGTCCCAGGTTTGGCTCAGGACACCTAGTGCTACCCCTGACTTCTCCTGAACATANATAGGGTAAAGGGCTCATCCACATTTGGAAGCCTCAGTGCTGCTGCTCTACTCAGCTCAGTCTTTAGAATCTCAAAGGTCAGCTGGTGGTTCCTATTCCATTGAAGGAGTTCCCTTTCTCCTCCCTTTAGAGCCTCATAGAGGGGTTTTGCTATAAGGTCATAATTTAGAATCCAGATACGACAGAACCCAGCCATCCCGAGAAAGCCTCAGAGTTTCCTCTTTGTGGTTGGAGATGGTAATGCACTAATTGCTGTTTTTCGATCCATGGCATGTGCCACTGGGGCCCAATCACATCCTTAATATTAAACCCATTGCTGTGAGATCTGAGCCTTGGTTGGAGAGACTTTATATCCCCTTTTTGCCAGAAAATTTAGGACTGTAACAGTATTTTAATCTTAATCATTTTTGGTCTCAGTACTTATCAATAAGTCATCAACATATGGTAGCAGAGTTCCTGTCTCAAGGCTCAGTTCCCTTGCTAATGCATTTCCAAAAAGATGGGGGCTGTCCCGAAAACCTTGCAGAAACGCTGTCCATGTTTATTGGTATNTATCAGGATCCCTCCATTCAAAGACAAAAAGATATTGAGAATCTGGATGTAGGGGAACACAGAAAAATGCGTCTTTGAGGTCCAAAACAGAAATACTGGGTGCTCTCTGGCTTTTGCGTGATGAGGGTGTGTGGGTTTGGCACCACTGAGTGAATACAAATGATGGCCTCATTCACTGGTCATCTTGAACAGCTGTTACTCACTATTGGGCCTCTCAACGGGGAGGCTCAGGCTGCTGCGAGGGGATTGTCAGGGCCTAATGAGACTGGGTTTTAGGAATTGGCCGAGTAGCTGATGAATTCCCCTCAGGGCCTCAGGCTTTAAGGGATATTGTCTCTACATATTTTCCCCCAGGGCTTAACCTTATTAGGGGATCACATTTTGCCCCTCCTGGTACCAGGGTATCTCAGACTGCAGGATCTACCTGTTCTCTACTTTCTTGGGGGATGTTTTGGGGAATATTTTGATGCCCAACAGGTGCGTCATCCAGGGTTACTAATAGATGTATTCTCTGCTCAGATTCTTTACCTCCTTGGACTTCACCCTGTCCTAAGAATATACTAGCTCCTGATTCATTTATCAGATATTTCCCAAGGAGGGGATAGGGCATTCTAGCATGTACAAAAAGGAGTAGGTAAATAATAATGGACCCAATTCTGCAAGCAAGGGGAGATGTAAATCGTCTTCCTTTTGGCTGTCTATTGGCTCCCATCACAGTGCAGCCATGGTTGGAGAGGGGGGCCAGCCGGCCAAGTCAGAACAGAGCAGGTGGCTCCAGTGTCAACAAGCCATTTGGTGGTATGGATGGGTGTTCCATGGGCCGTCTGTGTGTTCCCTGGCCTTACTCAGTATACACTCCTTTTTATCCAGAGAGACCCAAGGCTCTGCTGGAGTAGTGAGGATGGATGAGTGGGATCTGGAACTGGGTAGGCACTTAGGCCCCATCAATTGCTGTGTGGGACTCTCTAATCCAAGAGTTCACAAGGAACTGGGGCCAGTAGGGTTGCCCCACAGGAGGGTGCTCAGGACATTCCTGCTCCAGGGTCCCTCCTTCCAACAAAAGGTCACACAGGTTTGGGGCAAGCTGGGTTTTCTGCTGTCTGTCCAGCCTTCTCAGCACTCTAGGGTCCCCTCGAGGTGGTGGGTGGATCAGAGCACCCAAAAGCTGCCTCTTATCCTTCTTGGCCTCTGTCATGATCCATGTGTGGGTTGGAAAAGGATTTCCAGACAAGAGACAAGATGAAAGAGAATAGAGTTTATTAGAGCAGGATAAAAATCTTGCTGTCGTTTGCTGATTACACGTGACACATATTCTTTCCTTATATGGGGAAGGAGAGGAACAGGACAAACACCTTTCCTTAAATGGGGTAGAAAAGGTACAAGCCATGCTGCCCAGAAATTCTGCAACAGTTGCAACGTGGTGGGAAGGGCAAGCAGTGGTGCTTTCTGGTCCCATGTTCGGAGGCCCTTCAGGCTTATCTTGGTTTTTTGTCCCTTGGGCACCAACAGCCTCTTCTGTCAAGTCTTGGTTGTCAGAGACCTTGAAGGCCTCCTCTACTAAATTGACAATGGGGCTTGGGGCCCAGCCTCAAGCTTTTGTAATTCTCTCCAGCTAGCAGAAGTAGCCTGGTGATAAATGCCTGACCAATAGTGTCCTCCCTTCTGTGAATTCACAGTCTGTTTTGGTGCCCTGAATGCCTCTGTCACCCAGCTCAGGAAGGCTGCCAGGTTTTCATCTTTTTCCTATGTAACCTCTTGGACTTTATTGTAATTTTCAGGCTTCCATACACCTTTTCACTCCTTCTGGTGGAAAAGTAATGTAATGTCTCATCGTAGCCTGGCCTACATGATCTTCACAGACCCAGTGTGGGTCACGTTCTGGGGTTGCATCCCCACCCATCTGATCAATTTGGTGGTGTGGATGGGTGTCCTGTAGGCCGTTGAAGTGTTCCCTGGCCTTTCTCAGTATATACTCCTTTTCATCCAGGGTGCAACGATGGGCCAGAATAACCATGATGTCCTGCCAGGGGAGAGAGAATGCCAGCCTCAGCCTGATAAATTCATCCCTAAACTTGTCTCATTCTCGGAGAACCTGGCAAACGTCTTCCTACACAGTAACCCAGTTAGTTTGGAATCTCTCTTTGGGATGTTCCGGCAGCCCCTTGAAGCACCCCAAAGTGAACTGGAAGTCAAGAGAATTTAAATTAGAATTTTATATTTGGAAAGTCTCTTAACAATTTTAAAAAGTTTTAAAACACCCAGTTAAATAGGATCACAGGTTTCTTAGCTAAAACTTTGAGCTAAGGTGGGGGGAAAAAATCAAAAAGTAAATATAGATCAGTTAGAAGGAACAGGAATTCACAAGATAGTTATTTTTCCTTAATAGTTTTATTTATTTACTTATTTTTGACTCTGCTGGTCTTCATTGCTATACGGGCTTTGCTCTAGTTACACTGAATGGGGGCTACTCTGTAGGTGGTGGTGCACAGGCTTCTCATTTCTGTGGCTTCTTTTATTGCAGCACACAGGCTCTAGGGTGTTCAGGCTTCAGTAGTGGGGGTGTGTAGACTCAGCAGTTGTGGCTCCTGGCCTCTAGAGCACAAGAAAATACTCGAAGTGAACGGACACAGTTGCTACATGGCATGTGGGATCTTCCTGGATCAGGGATCGAACCTGTGTCTCCTGTATTGACAGGTGAGTTCTTTACCATTGAGCCACCAGGGAAGCACCCCCAATTCAGTCTTACATCATCCTGTTCTTAATGAAATCCATTTATCTAATTTAATTAAATCCACACGTTGAAAAGTCCTAACCACATACAAAATTCTTTTCTCAATGTTATTCTTCAACAAACATTCTGCACATTTCTATAACCATACTTCTCCCCTCATTCTTTCCCCATTCAGAAATAGCCAGCTATAGGACAAAATCAGGCTGTTTCCTTTCAAATATATATATATATCTTATCTCAGAGAGACAACACTAAAGTTCCTGAGGCAACATAGGAATTCCCAGCCAAGCCACTGAACCTGGGGAGACAGGATATAAACCAGGAATGCTAGCCCAAAGAGCACCAGGGGATTGATGCTACAAGGAAAGAGAACCTGGTTCTTTCACCTTATGAAAGCAGGAATGGTTCAAGGAAGTGAAAACATTCAAAAGAGGTAAGACATTTATCATTACAAACACATCACAATGTATGGGAGAGCACACCAAAAACTATTTATTGAACACAGAAACATGGAGAAAATTCACACCCAGTGACCAGTGCTGGCATCCTCAATGAGGAGGAGAGCAGCAAGTCAGAAGGTAGACAAAGGCATTCATTTGGAGAGGAGTGGGAGGTCTTGAGCGATGAGGAGGGCAGTAAGTCAGAAACTAGGAAGAGGAGGGAATGAGAGGAGGTCTTGAGTGATGAGGAGCGCAACTAGAAACTAGCCCAAGATACTTACTTGGAGAGGACAGGGGCAGGGGGTCCTCACTTAGGAGAAGCTCAGTAAGTTAGAAACTAGTCTGAGATACTTGCTTGGAGAGGAAAGAGGGTCTTGAGTGAGGAAGAACCCATAGGCTATTGGGCAGATACTCAAGACGAGAGGTTCCTGATGAGGAGGAGCACAGTGAGTCAAAGTAGGTGGAGATTCCAGAGGGATGGCGTTCCTGATTGACAAGGAGGGCAGTACGCAAAACTAGCAAGATGGGAGAGGATCTGAGTAAGCAGGGGCGCATTGGTCAGACACTGGGTAGAGATACACACTGAGAGAGAAGTCTTGAGTGAATAGTAGTGGAGTCAGTTAAGTGGGCAGAGATACTCATATGGAGAGGAGTGGAGGGACCTGAGTAACGAGGAGGGAAGGCAGTCAGAAACTAGGGAGAGATGCTCACTTGAGACAAGTGGAGGTCCTGAGTGAGGGGGAGCACAGTAAGTCGAAACTAGGCAGATACACGAATTCAACAGGAGTGGACTTGCAGATTTAGAAGGACAACAGTAGAGCAGAGATAGCAAGATGTACTTCCTTGGAGAGGAGTGAGGGATTCTTAGTGATGAGCGCGTAGGTCACATACTGGGTACAGATAGTCACTTGGAGAGGAGTGGAGGTTCTAAGTGAGGAGGGGTGCATGGTTAAAATGGGAACACACACTGACTTGGAGAGAAGTGAAGAGCCTGAGAGAGCAGGAGCACAGTAAGTCGAAAACTAGGAAAGGTACAAAAGCATATAAAATTGAGAAAGGAATATAATATAGGAAGTAAGAAACGAGGAAGAGTGCTCAAATGGAAAACAGTGGGTGTTATGAATGAGGACCAGGACATAGGACAGAAACTGGTCAGAGATACTCATTTGGAGAAAAGTGAAGATCCATGTGAGTAGTAGCACACTGGGTTAGAAGCTAGGCAGAGATACTTACATGGAGAGGACTGGAGAGTCCTGAGTGGGGAGGAGTATAGAGGTCAGAACATGGACAGAGAGGTGGCAGCCCTGAGATAGCAGCAAAGTCAGCTACAAACTGAGCAGAGAACTCACGTGCAGAGGAGTGCAGGGTCCTGAGTAGGGGGACGCATAATTCAAAACTGGATAAGACGCCCACTTGGAGAGAAAGAGATTCTGAGTGAGCAGGAGCACAGTAATTCAGAAACCAGGCAGAAATGCCAAATTCTACTGTGGGTAGATCCTGACTGAGAAGGAGGGAAGTCAGTCAGAAACTAGGAAGAGGTGCTAACTTGGAAAGGAGTGAATGATGGTCAGGCCATAGGTCAGAATCTGGGCAGAGATGCTCACTTGGACAAAAGTGGAGGTCCGGTGTGAGTAGTAGATAGCCAGAGATATTGACAAGGAGAGGAGTGGAAGGTCTTGAGTGAGGAGGAGAACATAGTTCAGATAATGGGAAGAGATACTCACTTGCTTCGAAATGGAGATCCCAAGTGAGCAGGAGAACACTAGGTCAGAAACTAGGGAGAGATACCAAATTCTACAGCTGTGTAGTTCCTCATTGAGAAGGAGGGAAGTCAGTCAGAAACTGAGACAAGGTTCTCAGTTGGAAAGGAGTGGGTGTTGTGAAAGGAATCAGGAGAGAGGCCAGAACGTGGGCAGAGATACTCGGAGAAAAGTGGAGTTCCTGTGTGTGTAGTAGCGCAATCAGTTAAAAGCTAGGCACAGATACTAACATGGAGAGGACTGGAGGGTCTTGAGTGAGGAGGAGGGCATAGTTGAGAAACTGGGTAGTGATACTCACTTGGAGAATAGAAGTCCTGAGGGAGAAAGATCACATAGGTCAGGAACTGGGCGATGCTCACTTGGAGAGGAGAGATGGCCCAGAGTAAGGAGGACAACATGGGTCAGAATACAGGCAGAGATACTCACTTGGAGAGCCGTGGAGGTCTGGTGTGAGTAGTTGCAAACTAATGTAGAAGCTAGGCACAGATACTAACATGGAGAGGACTGGAGGGTCTTGAGTGAGGAGGAAGAAGGGTAAGAATGGGCAGGGATACTCAGCTTGGAGATGAGAGGAGGTCCTGATTGAGGAGGAGAACATGGTTCAGAAAATAGGCACAGATATTCAGCTGGAAAATAGTTGAGGTCCTGTGTGAGCAGCAGCACACTAATTTAGAAACTAGGCAGAGAGAGCGACGGGAGAGGATGGAGGGTCTTGAGTGAGGAGTTGCACATAGGTGAGAAACGGCTGGGACACTCACCTGGAGAAGAGAGGAATTCCCGAGGGAAGAGGATTGCACGGGTGTGAAACTGCGTAGAGATGCTCACTCGGAGGGGAGAGGAGGTCCTCAGTGAGGAGGAGCACACTGGTGACAATGCGTAGAGAGCCCCTTGCAGAGGCGAGGTGGTCCTGAGCGAATGGAGCACAAGGCGCAGAGAGTTAAGAGCTGTTGACTCAGAAGGAAGAGGTGGTCTTGAGGAAGGAGGCGTGCAGGCAGTTACAACTAGGCGGTGATACTGTTTGGAGACGTGTGTAGGCCGTGAGTGAGGAGGACATAGATCAAGTCCAGGAGAGAGACTCACCTAGAGAGAATGCAGATCCTGAGACACCAGAACAGTAAGTTAGAATTCAGGCAGAGATTCTAAACTCTACAGGTGTGTCATTCCTCCCCCCTAAGGAGGGAAGGAAGTCAGGAACAAGGAAGAGGTTGTCACTCAGAAGGGAGTGGTGGTTGTGAAAAGGATGAAGCCATAGGTCAGAAAGTGGGCAGATATACTAACCTGGAGATCAGTCCTGTGTGAGAAGTAGAGCCCTAAGGTAGAAGCCAGGCACATGTACTAACATGGGGAGGGCGGCAGGGTCTTGAGTGAGGAGGAGCGGGTAGGTGAGAGACTGGGCAAGGATACTTAACTTGGAGATGAGAGGAGGTCCAGAGGCAGGAAGATCACATAGGTGAGAAACTGGGAGAAATACTTAGAAGCAAGTAAAGGTCCAGGCTGAGTAGTAACACATTCAGTTAGAACCAGGCACTCATTTATATAGATTGGAGAGGTATAAAGGGCCCAAACTGAGGAGGAGCAAAAAGTTCAAATCTGAGAAGAGAAACTAACATGAGAGAATGGAGATCCTTGGTCAGCAGGATTACAGTAAGTCAGAAATTAGGTACCAATAATAAAATCTACAGGTGTGTAGTTCCTGACTGAGAAGGATGAACATAATTTTGAAACTAGGAAAAGATTCTCCTTGGGAAGGAGTGGGTGTTATGAAAAAGGATCAAGCCATACTTCAGAAAGTGGGCAGATATACTCACTTGAAAACAGCTGTGGTCCTGTGTGAGTGGTAGCACATTAAGTCAGCAGCTAGGCACAGATCCTAACAGGGAGACGCCTGGAGCATCCTGAGTGAGGAGGACCGCAAAGGTGAGAAACTGGATGGGCCAGCTTTCTTGGAGAGGAGAGGAAGGGCTGAGTGAGGAAGAGCTCAGATCAAAACTGGAAGAAATGTTCACTTGGAGAGAAGTGGAGATCCTAAGTGAGCAGGAGCACAGTAACTCAGAAAGTGGGCAGAGATACAAAATTCTACAGCTGAGTAGTTCCTGACTGAGAAGGAGGGAAGTAAATCAGAAACTTAAGAACAGGCTCTCCTTGGCGAGGCGTGGATGTTGTAAATAGGACAGGCCAGAGGTGAGAAAGTGTGCAGATTTACACACATAGAGAAAGTGGAGGTCCTGTGTGAGTAGCAGTGCAATGAGTTAAAGCTTGAAAGACATAGTAACATGGAGAAGATGGAGGGTCTTAAGAACGGTGCTGCACATAGGTAAGATACTGGGCAGAGATACTCACCTGGAGACGAAGTCCTGAGGCAGGAGGATGCATAGATGAGAATGCGGCAGAGATACTTCTTGGGAGAAAAAAGAAATCGAGTGAAGAGGAGGCCATAAGTCAGAATACAGGCAAATATATTCGTTTTGAGAGTAGAGATCATGTGTGTGTGATACTAAGTCAGAAGGTAGGCACAGATACTGACTTGGAGAGGACTGGAAGGTCTTGAGTGAGGAGGAACATATAGGTGAGAAATTTAGCGGGGATACTCACTTGGAGAGGAGAGGAAGTCCTATGGGAGGAGGATCATACAGATGAGAAATGGGGTGAGATAAAGGCTCAGAAAGAAGAGGTCTTGACATAGGCGTAGCGCGGTCAGTTAGAAACTAAGCAGATATACTCACTGGAGAGGAGTGAAGGTCCTGAGTGAGACAGGGTTAGGTCAAAAGGGGTAGAGATCCCAAGTGAGCAGGAGCACAGTAAGTCAGAAACTAGGCTGAGATACAAAATTCTATAGGTGTGCAGTTCCCGATTAACAAGGAGGGAACGAAGTCAGAAACTAGGAAGAGGTTCTCACTTGGAAAGGCGTGGGTGTTGTATACCTCGGCAGATATACGCACTTGGAAAACAGTGCAAGTCCTGTGTGAGTGGTATCACACTAAGTTAGAAGCGAGGCAGAGATGCTAATACCGAGAGGACTGGAGCGTCCTGAATGAGGAGTGCTTGAATAAAATATTGGGCAGGGATCCTCCCTTTGACAGGAGAGGAAGTTTTCCGAGTCAGGAGGATCACATAGATGAGACACTAAGCAGAGACAGTCACTTGGAGAATAGAGGAGGTCCTGGGTCAGGAGGGTCACATAGGACAGAAAATGGGCAGAGAGACTGACTTTGAAAGAAGTGCTGCTCTTGAGACAGGAGTTGCGCAGTCAATTAGAAACTGAGCAGAGATACTCGCTCGAGAGGAGGGAGGGGTCCTGAATGAGGAAGAGGGTTAGTTCAAAACTGGAAAAGAGATGTTCACTTGGAGACAAGTGGAGAACCTGAGTGAGCAGGAGCACAGTAATTCAGAAACTAAGCTGATACAAAACTCGACAGGTGTGTAGCTCCTGATTGGGAAGGAAGGCAGAAACTAGGAAGAGGTTCTCACTTGGAAAGGAGTGGATTTTGTGAGAAAGGATCAAGCCATGTGGGCAGATATACTCGCTTGGAGAACAGTGGAGGTTCTGTGTGACTAGTTGCACACTACGTTGGAAGCTAGGCACAGATACTAACATGGGAAGGACTGGAGGGTCTTGAGCGAGGAGGAGGGCATAGTTGAGATCACGGGAAGAGATACTCACTTGGAGAAGGTGAGGGATCCTGATGAGGAGAAGCGCTGTGAGACAAAAGCTATGCAGAGATAGTCCTTGGTGGGGAGTGGAGTTCCTGCGTGAGGAGGATGACAGTAAATCAGAAAGCAGGAAGAGGTGCTGACTTGGAAAGCAGCGTGGGGTCCTGAGCTTGGAGGAGCACCATAAGTCAGAAACTGGAGAAGAGTGTGAATCATGTATGTGACTCTATGAGTTCCCTGGACTTGGGCGGTTTTCTCCTTTCCCATGCTAGGGAATTTTTCAGTAGTATCTCTTCAGATACCTTCCAGGCTTTCTTTCTCTTATCCTCCTGGTTCTCTCTCCTATCTTTCTGGGAGCCCTGTAATGCAAGTGTTGGTGAATTTTATGTTGTCCCAAAGACTGTCCTCATTTCTTTTCATTCTTTTTTCTTCATTCTGTTCTGCAACTGAATTCTACCACTCTGCCTTCCTCATTTGAGCTTCAAGATGACAGCATCCTTAGCAGACAACTACACTACAACCTGTGGCCACTGCTGAGTTTTCCAAATTTGCTGGCATACTGAGTGCATCGTCTTTTAGGATTTGAAACAACAACTAGAATTCCATCACCTCCACTAGCTTTGTTTGTAGTGATGCAATGGCCACAGGACTGGAAAAGGTCTGTTTTCATTCTAATCCCAAAGAAAGGTAATGCCAGAGAATGCTTAAACTACCACACAATTGCACTCATCTCACACACTAGCAAAGTAATGCTCAAAATTCTCCATGCCAGGCTTCAATAGTATGTAAACTTCCAGATGTTCAAGCTGGATTTAGAAAAGGCAGAGGAACCAGAGATCAAATTGCCAACATCCATTGGATCATCAAAAAGCAAGAGAGTTCCAGAAAAACATCTACTCCTGCTTTATTGACTATGCCAAAGCCTTTGACTGTGTCAGTGACAACAAACTGTGGAAAAGTCTTCAAGAGATGGGAATACCAGACCACCTGACCTGCCTCCTGAGAAATCTGTATGCAGGTCAAGAAGCAACAGTTAGAACTGGACTTGGAACAACAAGCTCTTCCAGATTGGGAAAGGAATACATCAAGGCTATATATTGTCACCCTGCTTATTTAACTTATATGCAGAGTACATCATGAGAAATGCTGGGCTGGATGAAGCACAAGCTGGAATCAAGACTGCCAGGAGAAATAGCAAGAACCTCAGATATGCAGATGACACCACCCTTATGGCAGAAAGTGAAGAAGAACTAAAGAGCCTCTTGATGAAAGTGAAAGAGGACAGTGAAAAAGTTGACTTAAAACTCAACATTCAGAAAACTAAGATCATGGCATCTGGTCCCACCACTGGTGAAAGAATGGAAACAGTGACAGACTTTGGGGCTCCAGAATCACTGCAGATGGTAAGTGCAGCCATGAAATTAAAAGACGCTTGCTCCTTGGAAGAAAAGCTATGACCAACCCAGACAGCATATGAAAAAGCAGAGATATTACTTTGCCAACAAAGGTCCGTCTAGTCAAGGCATGGGTTTTCCAGTAGTCATGTATGGTTGTGAGAGTTGGACTATAAAGAAAGCTGAGTGCTGAAGAATTGATGATATTGAGCTGTGGTGTTGGAGACGACTCTTGAGAGTCTCTTGGACTGCAGGGTGATCCAACCAGTCCATCCTAAAGGAAATCAGTCCTGAATGTTCATTCGAAGGACTGATGCTGAAGCTGAAACTCCAATACTTTAGCCACCTCATGAAAAGAACTGACTCATTGGAAAAGACCCTGATCCTGGGAAAGATTGAAGGTGGGAGGAGAAGGGGACGACAGAGGATGAGATGGTTGGATGGCATCACTGACTCGATGGACCAGTTTGAGTAAGCTCTGGAAGTTGGTGATGGACAGGGAAACTTGGCGTGCTGTAGTCCATGGGGTCACAAAGAGTTGAACACAAGTGAGCTGAACTGTACTGAACACTGCAACCTGGTGAATAAGTCTGAATCAGAGGCCCTCTGCTAAACCATATCTGGATTTCTGACTCACAAAAACTGAATTGGAAACAAGATGGCAGACTATAAGGACCGTGAACTCACCTCTTCTCATGAGCACACCAAAATCACAAGGAACTATTGAACAGCTATGAGTAAAAAAAGACTGGAACATTGCAAAAAAGGTCTTCTATCTCTCAAGATATAAAGAAGAAACTACAGTGAGATGGCAAGAGGGGCACACTTGCAATATAATCAAATCCCATACCATCTGGGTGGGTGACCCACAAACTGGAGAATAATTATGTTAAGTATGTTCTTCCACAGGAGTGAGAGTTCTAAGCCCCATGTCAGGTTCCCAGCCTGGGGAGCCAGCCTTGGGAAGAGAAGCCCCCAGAGCACTTGGCTTTGAAGGCCACCAGGACTTAAGTGCATGAACTGCACGTGACTGGGGGAAACAGACTCCATTCTTAGAGGGCGCATTCAAGGTCTCACACTCATTGGGACAGAGGGCAAAAGCAGTGATTTCAAAGGAGCCTGGGCTACACCTATCTGCTGGTCTCATGGGGTTTCCTAGGTGGTGGCTGTGGCCTTCCCTGGGGACATGGACGCTGGTGGCGGAGATACTGCGTGAGTGTTTATCTATATGAACTCCTGCTGCGGGTGGACCTCTTACTTGGGTCATTAGCACTGAAACATGGCCCCACCCAACAGCCTGTAGGCTCCTATGCTGGGGTGCCTCAGGCCAAACAACTGACAGGGTCCGAACACAGCCCCACCAGTCAACAGAGAAGCTGCCTGAAGACTTTCCTAAGCCCACAGCCACCTCTTGACACCTGAGGCCCAGCCTCACTGACCAGGGGGCAGACACCAGAAACAAGTAAACAGCAATCACAGAACCTGTGGAACTGAGTCTACAAACACAGGTCAGAACCTACCCTGGACCAGCTGGTCCCTGGCCCTTGGGTTACAAGAGGGGTCACACTGAATATCCCCTACAGAGGGCCACATCACCAAAGTCGAGATATGTCACCTGCCACATATGTAAAAATACAGAAATTTAAACAAAATGAGATGGCAATAGAACATATTCCAAGTAAAGGAACAAAATAAAATCCGGGAAGAACAACTCAGTGAAGTGGAGATAGGAAATCCCCACTTCGAGAAAGAGTTCAGAGTAATGATCGTAAAAATGATCCAAGAACTCAGGAAAAGAATGGATGTAGAGAGTGAGAAGTNAACAAAGAATCAGAAATATAAACTAGAACAACCAGAGTTGAAGAATATGACAACTGAAATGAAAAACACTAGAAGGAATCAACAACAGGATAAATGAGGCAGAAGAACACCTGCCTCAGATGTTCTGGGTGTGAGTGTGCTGGAAGACAAGGTTGTGGAAATCAGTGCTATGGAACAGAGTAAAATTTTTGATTTGTGAAACAACCTTACAAGAATATACTGCATCGCTCACATCCCTGGCATAGCAGTCAGCTAGGCTAACGTGAGGAGACTTTTATAAAGAAATTGATGACAAATGTGTGGGAGGCGATAGGGAAATCACCAGAAACAATGAAGTACCCCCAGGCCAGTAACAACAGAGCACAGAAAAGCCAATGGAAAGGCAGTTACTGGAACCTGGATACAGTCAGTGAGAGTTGAGTGAAACCTGCCCCATCTTCCCTTCAGCAGAGGGATGCAGCGTATCACAATCCTACAGGACAAAGTGGGGAAACCAGTACCTGGAACTGCACTCTCCCCCTTCATGCGATCAGCCAGGTCTTCGCATTGGCTGAACCCAAGTGGAAGCCAGAGGCCAGAAGGCATATTCATGTAATCCGTGCAGGCCAGCCTTTGAGTCCTGAAAGGAGAGTAGAAAGGGTGGAGAGTTGGTCTGCTGGAGCAAATGGAGGCCATCTAGGAAACGGTGTGATCCGGAACTTTCTACTTTATGGATGAACTGCCCTATATCTTTGCCATTTGTTTCATATCTGAGCAATACTTAAGGAAACCTTGGTTAGAACAGTGTCCAAAACAAGCCATGTGAACTAAAGTGAAAATTAAAATTCAGCACAAGGGAAGTGAAGCCAGTGGCCTCTCACCTCTCTCCATTTGTTTAGGTTTGAAATTAGACAAGTGTTCTTTCACTACCCTCCTTTGCTCAGAAAGAGTAAAACCTGTCTCACTGGCAATTTTTATTTCACCTTGACACCCTTTTGTAAATAACCTCTCTCATGATTTTTTTTTAAAGGCCTTGGGCAGATTCACACATTTTGTGTGGCTGCTGATGCTCCCACAGCACTTTTTCCTTCTCTTTCTTACAGCACTCATCATTTTGTATCTTAACTGTTCAACATGTCTGACTCCCTTGCCCCCAAGAAGAAGGATCATGCTTTCTTCGTCTCTGCATCCTGGAGTCCCTGGAGTACCTTCCCCTGAGTATACATCCAACAAATACTTGTCAGGTAAATTAAAAATGAAGCAATCTTGCTTCCTACTTTTTCTCTTGAGGGGAAGGACTGTCAGACTGAAAAAGAACACCATCCCTCCTATGCATTCTTAGGAGTGAAGCTCATGGTTTGGGTTTTATTTTTTAACTGTTTTGTACTTTAACTGTTTTGTGCTTGTATCTGAGTGTACTATACAAGCATATGTAAGATTTTTTTTAATTGAATCACCTAGAGGTGAAGTTCATAAGCCTTTTTACCCCCCAGGGGCCAGATAGTAATTACTCTAGGTTTTATGGGCCATGTAGTCTCTGTCATAACCACTCAGCTCCTCCCTGTAACACAAAAACGGCCTTTAACCCATATGTAATGATTGCATGTGGCTGTCTTCCAGTAAAACAGGCCTTTCTCACAACCTAGTGCCCCAGTGTTGGACTCTAGGATGTGAGCAATGCTGCAATAAGTAACCTTCTCCACATGGCCTTTCTTCCATGTACATGTGTATCTGTGGTAGCAATGTTAAGAGGTGGAATTAGTGGGGCAAAGAATAAATACATCTGGTACCAACTATTATGTATAAAATAAGCTACAACACAAGAAATATAGCTAATACTTTATATTATCTAGATGAAGTGTAACCTTTAAAAACCATGAATCACTATGTTATACACCTGTTACTTATGTAATGTTGTACAGCAACTGTACTTCAATATAAATACATACATACATATGTACATAAATAAATAAATCTCTAAGTTTGCTAGATCTGGCCAAATCTGTATTACTGTTTCAAAGAAAATAACAAAAATAAGTATACATGTGTACTTTCAAACTCAAAATTATTTGTAGCTTTAACTCTCAGAATCACAATAGGAATTAAATCATCAAATACTTATTCTCTATCATCCATGCTTATCCTACACAAAATGGAAAAACCAAAATAATAAGACTCTGTCTCTTCATGTAAAAGTTCTAAAACCTGGTCGGTAGAGATCACTCAAAATGACTGTATGACTGCCGTGTTTTTTAATGATCTACCCCAAACTCATCATGATGGCGGAAGACATCTGTGGCTAAAAGTAGTCATCTGGATCTGGACTAATACAATACTTTATTTTTGAATCTTAAGAACCTCCCATTTTCATGGTTCGCTTATATTAAGGATATGCATATAAATTTTTATGTCCCCTACCTTGCTACATATGTAGACTCTGAGTCATCTGTCCTTTTTCCTCAAGTCTTGTTTTTGGGACGTATTTGATAACTCTTGGCCAACCCAGCAACACAAAGTCTGCCTAAAGCATGAAGTGAGGGTGGCGGCGGCATTGAAGTTGGTGGTGCTGGAGGCAGTTGTGGAGGAGGAGGAGGTGGTGGTGGACGAGGAGGCAGCTGATGGTCAGTGCTGGTGGCCACAGTGGAAGGTGTGAAAGAGGAAGAAGAAATGAAAGGAATAAACTGAATTATTCCATAGTACTGGACTAACAACCATAACTAGATTTATAGTGAGCATATATTTGTAATATCTAAAAGTATTTTATGAAATATCAAAGAGGAAAATTAAGGGCAATATAGCTTTAGTTTCAATTATATCACATTATCTTCTTAATCCTGGAAGTTAGTTCAGTTAAATACGTCTTCCAGTACTTTAATGTCTTTATTAAAAGAACATGGTAACATTATAGGATCTACAGGGAACTTGGCCATATGGGTTTTTTAGTTTCATTATAACTCACAACCCAGATGTTTAGACATGTACATGTAGTACTGTTGGTAGAAATTACAGAGTAAGCTGGTTAATGCTCAAACCAGAAAATTCAGTTAACTAGACTACTAATCCCTTAACATTTCTGGAATAATCAGTTTACCTACAAGTGATGGGTGCTCTCTTTAACATATTGAGTCAAGCTAAACTTACTCTTCTTTTCATTTGTATTTGTCTCCTAGGGCTTCTGTAACAGTACCACAAACAACAGACATTTATTCTCTCATGATTCTGGAACCTAGAATTCCAAAATCATCATGTCAGCAGGGTCATGCTCCCTCTGAGGGCTCTAGGAATTAATCCTTCCTTGCCTCTTCTAGCCTCTGGTGGTTGCCAGCAACCTTCCACATTCCTGGGTTTATAGATCCATCACTTTGCTCTCTGCCTCTTACCTCATGAAGTTCTCCCTGTGTGTCTCTTGTCTCTGTGTCTCCTCTTCTTATAAGGACAGGAAACATACTGGATTAAGGGCCCACCCTACTCCATTATGACCTCATCTCTACCTAACTACTTCATCTATGTGACCCTACTTCCAAATAATACCACATTCTGAGGTACTGGGTAGTTAGGACTTAAACATATCCCGGAGGGGAACACAGTTCAACCCATAATACCTTTCCATAAGCAGATACTAATTTAGTCCCAGTGAAAACCTATCCATCCTTAAACTGAAGGAAAAAAACAAATTTAATTTCGTGGTCACCTGATGCAGGGCAGGAGAATGTGTTAACAGTGGGATTGGCTCTGGACTTCCTGCAGCAGCAAACACCTCTCTTGCATTTCCCCCAGTTTAGGTTCAAACTGGGAAACAGCATGCACAAATCCAGGCCTCCTACGGATGACAATCAGAAGAGGAAAGATCCACTGAGTCCTTAATGGCCACAGTAAGCTTGAGCTCCGTTGACTTAGAGATTACTGTAACATGAGTGCAAACACCCTGATGGTACAGATACTCTTCACTGTGAAATCAGCACCAAGTGACCAGTTCATTTCTTCGAGGTTAGACTAGCCATCTTCCCAATGCTAAGCAGACCATCTTTTATTTCAAGAGGTAATTTTTTATCACCTTTGGCAAGTGAATAACATTTAGTTTTCAAACACCACCCCCTCATCCTTTCCCTTGTCTGTCACCAAGGTAGTGAAAGCAAAGTCTATAAAGCACAGGAAAGAAAAAGAAATGGGAATTAGTTTATCAATTAGATATGCCTTAATAAGACAAAAATCATAAAATTGAGTGAAAAAAGCAAGTTTATATCATGTGCCTCATATAACACCATCTGTGTCAATGTAGAGGAAAAACTACCAAAAACAGTACTAATATCATTTGTGAATACATATGTACATGATGAAAGTGTAAACACAGAGTAAAAAGTGGTTGTGCCCAACTCTTTGTGACACCATGGACTGTAGCCCTCCAGGCTCCTCTGTCCATGGGATTTCCCAGGCAAGAATACTGGAGTGGGTTACCATTCCCTTCTCCAGGGGATCTTCCTGACCCAGGGATTGAACCTGGGTCTCCTGCATTGCAGGCAGTTTCTTGACCATCTGAGCCACAAGGGAAGCCCATTGCCAAATGCATGGTGGAGGCTGCCTCTGGGGAAGAAGAGAAGTAAAGACAGGAAGGAGAATAGGTTTGGGACAAAGATAACAACATTTCAATTTCATGTGGTACAAAGTAACACTAGGGAAAAAAATATGCAAAATGTATCTGTTGATCCAAACTGGCTGGTATTTGTCACATAATCTGTAATTTCTGAATTTTTAAAAATTTTTTCAAAAATACATAAATTAAAAAATAATTGTCAGATAACACACAAGTATAAATGAGTAAGAGATCATTTCCTCCTAGTCCTACATTTTGGTTAATCACCTGAAAGGAATTTTCCCAGCTCTAATGAGGATGATCTCAGCAACATGTAGTTCCAGGAACACTGTCTTCCAGTCTAAATGAACTGCACAGAAGCTTACCCTATGAAATGGAAAGAAACACAATTTCATTAAAAGTTCGAATTGAGATGACCACAGCCTACTGTCTCTCTAATGTCTCTAACCCTAGACTAGCTGTGGTTCTCACATCAGGGTCCCCTTAAAGGCTTCAGTCCCTGGTTAGAGAATTGAAATCCTACATGCTGTGTGATAAAGCCAAAAAACCAAAACCAAAACAAAACGATATGACTATAAATCATTGATAAAGGGAACTGAAGATGAGAAGATATCCCACACTTCTGGACTGGAAGAGAACTGTTAAAATGACCATACCACCCAAAGCAACCTACAGATTTAATGAGATCCCTATCAAATTACCCGTGACAGTTTTCACAGAACTAGAATAATCCTAAAATTAATATGGAACCATAAAAGATCCAGAATTGCCAAAGAAAATACTAAAGCCCGCACATCTAGAGCCTGCACTCTGCAACAAGAGAAGCGATCATGATGAGGAGGGTGAACCACAGTGAAGAGTAGCCCCCAAATGCTGCAACTAGAGAGAGCCCACACACAGCACTGAAGACCTAGTGCAGCCAAAACACAATTCTTCTTTTTTAATGGACAGAAGTTCTAAATAGACTTTTTTCCAAAGAAGATATATAGATAAATCAATAGGCACATGAAAAGATGTTCAGCATTATTAGAGAAATGCAAATCAAAACTACAATGAGGTGTCACCACACACCACTCACAATGGCTATCATTAAAAAGTCTACAAGTAACAGATGCTGGAGAGAGTGGGAGGAAAAGTGAACCCTCCTACACTACTGGTGGGAATATAAATTGGTGTAGTCAATGTGGAAAACAGTATGGATATTCCCTAAAAAACTAAAATAGGGTTGCCATATGATCTAGCAATCCCACTCTTGGGCATATGTCCATTCAAAGAGACACATGCACCTCAGTGTTCATAGCAGCACTATTTACAAGAGCCAAGACATGGAAACAACGTAAATGTCCGTTGACAGAAAGATGTGGTACATACATAAAAGGGAATGCTGCTCAGCCATTAAAAAATGAATCACCAGTCTAGGTTCGATACTGGATGCTTGGGGCTGGTGCACTGAGACAACCCAGAGGGATGGTACGGGGAGGGAGGGAGGTTCAGGATGGGGAACACGTATACCTGTGGTGGATTCATGTTGATGTATGACAAAACCAATACAATATCGTAAAGTAATTAACCTCCAATTAAAATAAATAAATCTACATAAAAAAAGAAAAAATAAAATAATAATAATGCCATTTGCAGCAA
>SJYQ01003484.1:0-36798 GCA_006410935.1 Redunca redunca
CAATACATACTTAAAAATAAATTGTCTTTGAAAAAGGAGATACACCAAAACTCATACTCCTAAATATAGTAACATTACCTGGCTCAAAGTATTGCCAAAGTTTTCATCACTTGGTAAAGAGCTCAGTGAATTATCTAAGATGTTATCACAATAGATTTGTATCTGAAAAGGTAATTTTACCTTTATACTTTTATGTTTTTAAAAGTCTAGCTTTCCAAACCTTTCATTGATTTTGTATTAACTATCTTGGGGAAAAAATATGAGTATCAGTGAAGCAGTTTCCTAGAATTTGTATTTTAATAAGCTGGATGTATGTGTGTTTGTGTGTGTGTGTGTGTGTGAGTGTGTGAAGAAGATAGTTGGGAAGAGTATCATCCATTTAAATGATCTCTTTGGGTAACTTTTCTAAAAGTTGAAACCCCTTTAGATTTAGGACCCAATATTCAGAAACTTAATTTATCACTCATGTAAAGAAAGTCAACATTATCTTTGGTTTCCAAAGTGGTTTCCAAAATGTCTGCACGTCTGTTTTCTCATGCACTAATACCTATATCTATATATTAATTCTTTTGTGAAGAAGGCTGGGCGCCGAAGAATTGATGCTTTTGAACTGTGGTGTTGGAGAAGACTCTTGAGAGTCCCTTGGACTGCAAGGAGATCCAACCAGTCCATTTTGAAGGTGATCAGCCCTGGGATTTCTTTGGAAGGAATGATGCTAAAGCTGAAGCTCCAGTAGTTTGGCCACCTCATGCGAAGAGTTGACTCATTGGAAAAGACTCTGATGCTGGGAGAGATTGGGGGCAGGAGGAGAAGGGGACGACAGAGGATGAGATGGCTGGATGGCATCACAGACTCGATGGACGTGAGTCTGAGTGAACTCTGGGAGATGGTGATGGACAGGGAGGCCTGGCGTGCTGCGATTCATGGGGTCACAAAGAGTCAGACATGACTGAGCGACTGAACTGAACTGAACTGATTGAGTACTTTTAAGATGCCCAGGTTAGATAGGTGTGGTTGGGGATGCAATGTGTGAAACAAAGTCCCTTTATTCCAGGAGTGTATGAAAGCTGAGACAAAATGCTCTTCCCTAATTTCTCCTTGAAATAGTTAAATGTGGAAGAGATTGCTAGATGTTCTTTAAACACCCATTCTCATCTTGCAAGTGGGATATGCTCTAAGTAGAGGGAGAAGTCTTTAAAAGGGAAGAATATGTCCTTCCTTCCCTTTTCCTCATTCTGATGGAGATACAGTGGTGAGCTATCATAGAGAGAGCCAGGGAGAGTGACAGCATGGAAGGAGCCTGGGTCCCACACTGTGGGGTGTTGTGTTAGCCCAGTGTGCACACCTCAGACAATTCTTGCAGGAAAAATAAACTTGTATCTTGAGTCACTGTTTTAGTCTCTTTCTGGCAGTGGAACCCATCTACTAGTTACTACAGGAAGGGGCAGAGCCTGAGTGGGCGCTAAGCATGGTGACAAGGTGGACAGGACTAGAGCAGCCAGAGATTTTATGGAGAATTCACACTTGACTTGGTTTCTGATGCTAGAATTTGCAAGAGTGGAGGAGAAAGCAGAGGTCATTTCAAATGGCTCAAAGAATGGTGCCTTTTAGGTGATGACAAGGAGGTCAGGCCAGCTGGATGGAATGGGGGTACAGAGGGAGTGTCTGGGTGCATGGGAATGCAGAATTTCAAAACTTATCCTAGAAGCAACAAGAAACCTTGAAATTTTGAAAGCAGATTGGAAAGCAGCTCTTGAGTTGGCAATTTTACAGGTGGAAGGAGATCAGCTAAAGACTGTGAAGGGTTTTCTGTGTTTCACAGAAGCTCCAAGGCTCTGCAGAACCTTCTGAGGCAGCAGGAAGGGCTGATTGGAGATGGGACAGGCACCAGTCTTTGTTTCTCCACCTGATTTAATCAGCAAACCTCAATTTTATCTGTTTAATGTAGATTTGGGGTTTCTCTGCAAGGTTTTACTTGAAGAAAGGAGTGCATGGGGTTAAATGTTTCAAAAGCCACAGGAGTGTGGGTGGTCTGGGAGAGTCTGTATTTGATGGAGGATGCTTCGTGTTTAGATGTTCTTGGTTTATGAGGTTAGGAGCTGTACAAGCACATCTGGCTTCCTGGCTAACTAGCTGAGTTATTTTAAGCCTCAGTTTTCTCATCTGTAAAATGAGAGTGGTTTTTTTCTTTAAGGGGATTTGGTGAGGCATAAGTTACTATATGCAGAGCACACAAAGTACTGCCTTGCACATATTAAATGTTCAATAAATGTTAATGTTATTGTTATTACTGTTATTACCATCCTTACATTCATAATTATCATATAAGGATGACATTTGCAGGAGCTTAAAGCTATTGTTAACAGATGTAGAACGAAAGACACACAACTGGTTGAGAGTGGCAGTTAGAAATTCGTAATGTTCACTGAAATTTTTCACTGGAAATTAATTCTACTTCCGGTGAACTTGGGTGTTATTGACGTTACTTCAGTGATAACTAACAAGCTATCCTGGAAACCTGATGTATGATGGAAAACTACTATAGCTCAGCTCTGTATAATCCAACATATGCTTCAGTTCAGTTGCTCAGTCGTGTCTGACTCTTTGCCACTCCATGAACCGCAGCACGCCAGGCCTCCTTGTCCATCACCAACTCCCAGAGTTTACCCAATCTCATGTCCATCGAGTCGGTCATGCCATCAAACCATCTCATCCTCTGTCGTCCCCTTCTCCTCCTGCCCTCAATCTTTCCCAGCATCAAGGTCTTTTCAAATGAGTCAGCTCTTTGCATCAGGTGGCCAAAGTATTGGAGTTTCAGCTTCAACATCAGTCCTTCCAATGAATACCCAGGACTGATCTCCTTTAGGATAGACTGGTTGGATCTCCTTGCAGTCCAAGGGGCTCTCAAGAGTCTTCTCCAATACCACAGTTCAAAAGCATCAATTCTTCAGTGCTCAGCTTTTTTTATAGTCCAACTCTCATATCCATACATGACTACGAGAAAAACCATAGCCTTGACTAGATGGACCTTTGTTAGCAAAGTAATGTCTCTGCTTTTTAATATGCTGTCTAACTTGGTCATAACTTTCCTTCCAAGGAGTAAGTGTCTTTTAATTTAATGGCTGCAATCACCATCTGCAGTGATTTTGGAGCCCCCCAAAATAAACTCAGCCACTGTTTCTACTGTTTCCCCATCTGTTTACCATGAAGTGATGGGACCAGATGCCATGATCTTAGTTTTCTGAATGTTGAGCTTTAAACCAACTTTTTCACTCTCCTCTTTTGCTTCCCTGGTGGTTCAGATGGTAAAGTGTCTGCCTGCAATGCGGGAGACCCGAGTTCGATCCCTGGGTTGGGAAGATGTCTTGGAGAAGGAAATGGCAACCCACTCCAGTACTCTTGCCTGAAGAATCCCACACACGGAGGAGCCTGGTAGGCTACAGTCCATGGCATCACAAAGAGTTGGACACGACTGAGCGACTTCACTCTCACTTTTCACTTTCATCAAGAGGCTCTTTAGTTCTTCTTCACTTTCTGCCATAAGGGTGGTGTCCTCTGCATATCTGAGGTTATGATATTTCTCCCAGCAATCTTGATTCCAGCTTGTGCTTCCTCCAGCCCAACTTTTCTCATGATGTACTCTGCATATAAGTTAAATAAGCAGGGTGACAATATACAGCCTTGACGTACTCCTTTCCCTATTTGGAACCAGTCTGTTGTTCCATGTCCAGTTCTAACTGTTGCTTCCTGACCTGCATATAGGTTTCTCAAGAGGCAGATCAGGTGGTCTGGTACTCCCATCTCCTTGAGAATTTTCCACAGTTTATTGTGATCCACACAGTCAAAGGTTTTGGCATAGTCAATAAAGCAGAAATAGATATTTTTCTGGAACTCTCTTGCTTTTTCAATGATCCAACGGATGTTGGCAATTTGATCTCTGGTTCCTCTGCCTTTTCTAAAACCAGCTTGAATGTCTGGAAGTTCAGGGTTCACGTATTGCTGAGGCCTGGCTTGGAGAATTTTGAGCATTACTTTACTAGCGTGTGAGATGAGTGCAATTGTGCAGTAGTTTGAGCATTCTTTGGCATTGCCTTTCTTTGAGATTGGAATGAAAACTGACCTTTAGTCCTGTGGCCACTACTGAGTTTTCCAAATTTGCTGGCATATTGAGTGCAGCACTTTCACAGCATCATCTTTCAGGATTTGAAATAGCTCACCTGGAATTCGATCACCTCTACTAGCTTTGTTTGTAGTGATGCTTCCTGAGGCCCACTTGACTTCACATTCCAGGATGTCTGGCTCTAGTTGAGTGATTGCCAGGGTCCAGCCCCAGTGGATCCAGGGTAATTTGAAGCGGGGACGGAGTCAGAGTCCTAGGAATTAATTGCTTAATTAAAGATATGGAGGGAGATTAGAAAGAAATAGTGTAGTAGGAAACTACTAGTGGAGAAAAAGGCTGAATAACTTGGTTTACGTGGGATACCAATAAAGCTTCGAGACAAGAAGCTTACACCACCTATGTAGGCCACTGGCGCCCACTTGAATAGCGGAGGGTGCCCCTCCTTGGGCTCCCTCTCGTGTGGATCTTAAAAGCCAGGGATCATTAGCAGGCTTGGTGAGTACCGACGCTCCAGATGGGAATTCAGCCAGAAAAACGGAGAACAAGAAAGGACGACACAGGGGAATCAGTCTTTCCAGAAACTGATCTGTTTTCTTTATTTTCGGGTTTGCTTATATACCTTTTGTTACACATAGAGACAAATGGAAATTTTAAAGTCACGCGGGGGTCAGCAGTCCTGACCTTTATCAAAATCAGGTGCTTCATATAAATGTATACAAAAAGGTCTTAGGGGTTTTACATCAACTTCTGGCCAGGGGGCCTACTAACATTTTATGATCCTTTCTTTCTGATAACAGTCAGTCAACCAAAAAACTTATTTTCCAGGGGTGATTTTTCTTAAACCAGGCACCACCCTCTGAAGGTACCAGACAAAGTTGCATATCTATAGGGTGAGGGTGTAGTGGGTTACAATTAAGAAAGGAATTTACTTAACCTAAGGTTAACATGATTAATCTTAAAGGTCAATACTTATTTCTTCTACATGCTAGTTATATTCATTATAAGGGCAGGGAATATGGAGGCTTAGCAGCAAATATTGGCCCAACAAATGAAAAACCCTTCACCAATATAATTCCTAATCAACCCACTATACTAATAATTTCTAACTTCCTAAAGGAATCTGCCTTTAGTAAGTCTAAAACATCTTGTGCCTCTCACGGTTGGGAGGCTGTAAACAATCACATGTGGCCAGACGAACCTGTACAGGCAGGCTAGATAACCTTCAGAGGAGTTTGTAAGTTGAAACACTCTTGTCACACCCAGGAATTTTTATTAACTGGAGCTGTAGGTTCACTCCTTCTCCAAGAGAGGTGATGGGGGAGAGCCCCCTGTAAAGTCAGAGGTGTAGGTGACAGCATAAAGCAGTAAAGTAGGCAGACTCTGGTTTTGGGGGTAGATGTTCAAGAAAACCCAGGGGGAACACCTGAAGCCAGATCACGGCTTTGTGTTTTGTCAGGCTTCCTTCCTCATGACCTTCGCCACGGGCAGGATTCCTCACGCTGGCTCCTGGCAAGTGATCGTATGCTTAGCACTCAACAAAATCTATTGGGAAGTTGTATGACTTGATATCAGGAGGAAAGTGACTATTGTGGAGGTTAGTTCCCTAGAAACAGTTCTCCCTAAGCTGAATTTACATTTCCTCTGTTTATTTTTGTCCCAGAGAGCTTAAGGGGTTAACTTTCTTTCTAATCTGTTTTCATCTGCTTTCCTCTCAGGATTCTCTCTCCTGATTGTACAAAAGAACAGTGAGATAAGATATATCTTTTTTGACCTCCAAAATAAATCCCATAACCCTTTTGCCAATTTTGTTTTGTTTCCAGATTTGTTACTGCTTGTACGTATAGGGTGGAGAAGGCAATGGCACCCCACTCCAGTACTCTTGCCTGGAAAATCCCAGGGATGGAGGAGCCTGGTAGACTGCAGTCCATGGGGTCGCTAAGAGTCGGATATGACTGAGCAACTTCACTTTGACTTTTCACTTTCATGCATTGGAGAAGGAAATGGCAACCCACTCCAGTGTTCTTGCCTGGAGAATCCCAGGGACGGGGAAGTCTGGTGGGCTGCCATCTATGGGGTCGCACAGGGTCAGACACGACTGAGGCGACTTAGCAGCAGCAGCAGCATGGCACCCCACTCCAGTACTCTTGCCTGGAAAATCCCAGGGATGGAGGAGCCTTGTAGGCTGCAGTCCATGGGGTCGCTAAGAGTCGGATATGACTGAGCGACTTCACTTTCACTTTTCACTTTCACGCATTGGAGAAGGAAATGGCAACCCACTCCAGTGTTCTTGCCTGGAGAATCCCAGGGACGGGGGAGCCTGGTGGGCTGCCGTCTATGGGGTTGCACAGAGTTGGACACGACTGAAGTGACTTAGCAATACCTATAGGGAGTAGACAGATAATTAACAAAAATAATAAACAATGAGAATATTACAAATTCCCAAGAAATCTATATTCAGCGTGGCATTTCTGGCCTCCATTTATGTGCAATGAAGTCTAAATTTTTTTGTTTTTCATCTATCTTCTTCTCTGACTTCCTAGTTAGCTGTGCCTCTTGATTTCTTCTAATTCTTTCTTTGAAATGGATCTGCCCAACTCTGTGTAGGTGGGGCCTTAGATTCAATAATGTAAGGTTTAGCTCAAGAACCACCAAAAGGTGTATCTGAAAACTCCATTAGGAACAGGAAGATGGAAAAAGAGAGATATCACCTTTTGGAATGCAGGTTGTATAAAGATAACATGAGACAAGAAAGTGGAATTACTCATCTCCTGTTTCCTGTTTGTCTCCCTCCCTTCCTTCCTTGCCTACCTTTTTTCTCACTATTGTTCACAAGTCCTTGAGGGTAGATATTCCTACCTGAGAAATGGGCCTGCTTGCATCTTCTTCCTGTTTCATCTCATTTTCCCTCCATCCTGGGTGTCTCAGCAAGTTCCTCTCTCTTCTTGGAAGCATGCCGGGGCTCTGTGGCCCCTGTCTTTCCCCAGTGCCCCATGAGGAAGTCTCACATCCAGAGGTGCTTGTCTATTACCGTGGCAGCAGTCTTTATAGAGTCCCCAGCCTAATTGTGTTTCTCTGGGAGAATTCTACCTCAAAAGATATATAGGAAACTTTTATTTCTCAGGTGACTTATCGTAGAGAACAACTTCACACACCAGTGCTAACACCAGAGGGAAGGCAAATTTGGGGGAGACTAGACAGTGTACCGGACTTCCCTAGAGGCTCAGATGATAAAGCGTCTGTCTGCAATGCAGGAGACCCAGGTTCGATCCCTGGGTTGGGAAGATGCCCTGGAGAAGGAAATGACAGCCCACTCCAGTATTCTTGCCTGGAAAATCCAGAGATGGTTATTGGAGTAATCACTTTTATCTTAAAAAGTAATTCAATCTGTTTGATGCTTAAATCCTTAAACATGCTGTGAAAATAATGTTTGGTTCCCAAGGGAAGAGTAGATTTGTTGCTTCTTTATTCATAGCAATGTTTATAACTTTGTATAACCTTGAGGTGATTAGCCAGATTTCAATATGGCTTAAAATTTAAAGCTATAATAAGCAGTGGGCTCAGGGGTTAATATGGCATAGTACCAAGGTCTGAGCTTGTGTTTGCAGAGTTGGTCTTGTTTTAAAAACTACATGTATTGAAGTGATTTCTATCAACAATTTAATATTTAGAGGAGTTGCTCTAGGCAGAAAAGGAAAAGAATCTCTGTAGCCAATGAACGTCTTTGCCATTTGTCCCATCATATCTGAGCTTATCTTTTTTCAGGGGAAACCACAAAAAATATCTACTATAGTTGTGCTGAAGGCTCTTGAGGCAACTACTAGGAGTTGTGGTGGAGGAAGGGTTCTTGTGGAGTGTGACTGAATTACCTCCAGAACCAGTGAGAGGTCACTAGCACTTCTTGCCTTAGAAACATTTATTTCTCTTCTAACCTGATCTTAAGTCTTGCCAGGGTGAAACAAACTCAAATTTCTCTTGGTCTGTTATTTTAGTAGAATTCTTTTTCTGTTCTTTGGGAGTGTGAATGATATAAATTATCCTAATTATTTTAAGACCTCATCTGTTGTTATTTGTGGGTTTTCATGAAACCTGGGATGCATCTCAGAGAGCCGTCCCCTGCATGCAATCCTCTGAAACAAAGGGGTCAATGAAGCCAGCAGTGGGGAAAATAGCTTGCCAAAGGAAATGCTTATATCCTTGGAGGGTGCTCAATAGCCAGGCCATTCAGCCAACTCCAGATATTTATGGAGCATCTTTTGGATACCAGAGCTCCACTGTAAGACTGTTTGCAAGCAATGGGTAGAAGGCAAAGAGAAAGCCAGGTGGAGTCTGACCACTGAGCTAGGAAACTGAAGACCACAGCTGTGGTGGTAACTGAAGAACACTTTTCCACGCTTTGGAATTCTTTGAAGGGGCCAGCCCAAGCTTGTAGCATCCCAAGCTGAAAGAAAAGTCATACCTTCTCCCTCTCTTAGCCCCAATTTCAAGTTGGTGAGTGTTGCTCTGCCTACGTCTACAACTGAAGCATGATACAAAGGGCCCCCAAAGGAGCAGGGCTAGACTTTGGCCTGCTCTGTTTGCAAAACCGTGTGCTCTGGTGAGGGTCTGGGTCTGCCCATTCTCCCAGAGGTACCCCACAGCTTTGTGACTTTGAATTTGATTCACTGAAGTTTCCTGTTAGCCAGCTACCTAGAAAACACTGGACAGGGAAATAAAGAAGCAGATGAGATCTGTGTGTCACCTAAGGCAGAAAACTGTAAGTGGAGACCTGAAGATATTCCTGGGTTTTCTCAAAAGCTGCACTGAGAACACACACACACACACACACACACGCACGTGCGCTTTCCCTTCTCTGACTTCTGGCTCTGTATTTTTTTATTTGGAAAGGCATCAAGGTTTTTATCTCAGGGAGAACTATGATAAAAGCCAAAGTGTGTAATACCTTCTGATAAAAACTGGAGCTGTTAAATGCTCAGTGCTGCTTCTTTGCTCCTAAGACACGTTGCTAAATTCTCCACGTGGACCTTTCTCTCCATTTCCTGCAGCTTGCAGCTCCTGATACCGCTTCTTCCACACGGCCTTACAGAGTCTACCTGCTCAAAGATACGTGCTTCTCCCTTCCTGAAGAGCTGTACTTCTGAACAGCTCGGAGCTCCAGTGAGAACCAGGACTGAGCTCCCCTTCAGGTAATGACTGAGAGATGACACCTGGCAACCTCTCAGAGCTGGCACACCTGGGCCCAGGCAGAGATGTGTTAGCTCTCAGAAAGTGAAAGAATACTTTCGTTCACTTGTATTGTATTGTATCAGCTCTTGTATTAATAGAGCTGATATTGCAGGCATCTGGGGAAAGAAAAAGAAAACTGTGTTCTTTATACCTCCATCTACTTTTTAAGAAAAACAAAATCCTACACTAAAAACTGCAAATAAAAAGAGAAACAGGGCTTTCCTGTGGGACATGATCCACATACCCAGGGCAAATTTGGCCCGATTCTGTTCCAACATAATTAACATTTGCACTAATTACAAATGCATTCCTGTCTTCAGGACTGATGCTAGGCTTGGCTGCCCCCAGCTCTGGCCTTGGCATTTGACTCCTGCCTTTGTTAGGAGAAGCAAAGGAAGTACAAACCCATAGAACCCACACTTGTCTTCCCCTCTTTTCCTGCTTGTGCACTCCCTGCCCCTCCACACTGACACACACACACTGAGACCCTTTCATATTCAGAGGTGCTGATGGAGGCTGGAGGCATCAACACCTGGCATTTCCAGGGCCAAGAATTTCATCAGATATTGCCCAGCTGAGCTGTCAGCAATGTCATGATTTTAACATTTTTGGAAAAGCAAACAGACTATTCTTGAGCAGTGATCACTAACTGTACCATATACATTGGTTTGTATACACAAGTATGTGTGCACACACCTGCAGGTAGGCCCTAAAGCCCACCCACTGCTGTCTCAAAATCCTTGTCAGTTAGCACTTTCTCCAGTAACAGAAGTGATTACTCTGATGGGAAATGCAAAATTAAGCTCTAGAGTGATTTCCTTAGAAATCAGTAAGGAGGGTTTCCTGGAACCTTTTTTAAAGATGAAAAGCTTGTTTTCCCTTAAGAGTTTGCTCCAAAAAAAGCAGCTCTCACCATATGTTTTCCTGGAGGGAAGAAGGAGGGGACAGAATGTACAAGCTGAATGCTAACTAAATATCGCAGCCCTGGATGCCATTGGCACTAGTCACTAGGATCCTGGAAAGACCTTAGCCAGTCTGTCAAGTTGAAGGCTGTTTAGGAAAGTCCTGGGCAGCATCAGTGTCTCATGAGTATCAGAGTGGCCAGTAGCTAAATGTATGATCAATAAGAGCAGTTTTTCCCCAGGGATAAGTGAGGAGGGGATCAGTCTATGACAAGTTTTTAAGATTCACTGAGCCAGAGTTTTGTACATTTTAATGGAAAACTTTGACCCGTGACTTGAACATGGTGAGTGGGCAGGCTCAGTGAAACCAGCACTAGACAAAGAGCCATAAAACCATAGAATCAGGATCCTAAGTAACTGAGTTCCTTGGCCCTAGTCTTGTCTTCCAAGTAGTAGTATCGCTAAACTCATTTGGATAAGTCCCTGCCTGCCCTTCTTTTAAAGCTTTCCAGGAAATAAAAATTTACAAGCTACACTGTTAATTCCCAAGAGGGATTATAATAAATTCATTCAACAAATATTTATCAAATATGCACTTTGTGCCTGGCCTTTTTCTGAGCTCTGGGGATATAATAATTAATTAAGTGCCCCAATCCCAGCCTTCATGGGTCTTACATTCTGAATGGGGGGAGGGAAAATTTAGAAAATGTGAGGCTAGAAAAGAAACAAAAGTGAGTCAAATACAGAATCTGTTATTAATAAATGATGAAAAGTGCTATTATGAGTAGCACTAAAATGCCTTACATGAGACTTCATCATTTCCATGGGCCAGGGTGTGTATATTCTATGTGATTTTCACAAGAGTAAACTGCCTGGAATATCACGGAAATCCCTCAGGTTCACATGAGTAAAAGTGACTTTTCTGGAATTAGAATGCATGTCACAGGATGCTCAGTGTCCTTCCCTTCTATAAAACTTAACTACAGAAATTCAAACGCCTGTCTTTTCTTAGTACTCACTGGAGACTTGAATTTTAGGGTCATTCAGTAATGCCGACTTTAGTTGCAAGGGCCCGTGAGGGCTAAGCAGTAATAACCACAGAAGGATGGCATCAGAGCAACACCACCCAGGAGGCTGAGTCTGCCCTTTAGCCAGAAAGAGTCCTATTGGGGAGGGAACAAATGATTACACTTTTTCAAATGTTTTCAGAGGGGGAACATGAAATGACAGCCTAGGCCAGGCTCTGCCCATGTCATGTTGCTGTGACACAAACTGAAAACAAGAGGGTTTTTAAGAGAGCAAGGGACTGCGTGCTTGCTGTTGTAATATCCTGTGCTTCCTTGCACTGCTGCTGCTGCTGCTAAGTCGCTTCAGTCGTGTCCGACTCTGTGCGACCCCATAGGTGGCAGCCCACCAGGCTGCCCCGTCCCTGGGATTCTCCAGGCAAGAACACTGGAGTGGGTTGCCATTTCCTTCTCCAGTGCATGAAAGTGAAAAGTGACAGTGAAGTCGCTCAGTTGTGTCCGACTCTTAGCAACCCCATGGACTGCAGCCTACAAGGCTCCTCCATCCCTGGGATTTTCCAGGCAAGAGGACTGGAGTGGGGTGCCATGCTGCTGCTGCTGCTAAGTCGCCTCAGTCGTGTCCGACCCTGTGTGACCCCATAGATGGCAGCCCACCAGACTCCCCCGTCCCTGGGATTCTCCAGGCAAGAACACTGGAGTGGGCTGCCATTTCCTTCTCCAATGCATGAAAGTGAAAAGTGAAAGTGAAGTCGCTCAGTTGTGTCCGACTCTTCACGACCCCATGGACTGCAGCCCACCAGGCTCCTCCTTCCATGGGATTTTCCAGGCAAGAGTACTGGAGTGGGGTGTCATTGCCTTCTCCAATTCCCCTTTTATTCCTACCTATTCCCTCCCCCCCATTATAAAACAGGGGCAAAAAGAGACCCAGGTGTTCTGTTGTTGTTCAGTCACTAAATTGTGTCTGGCTCTTTGTGACCTCATGGACTATAGCACACCAAGCTGCCCTGTCCTTCACTGTCTCCAGGAAAGTGAAAGTGTTAGTTGCTCAGTCCTGTCTGACTCTTTGTGACCTCATGGACTGTAGTCTACCAGGGTCCTCTGTCCACAGAATTCTCCAGGCAAGTATATTGGAGTGGGCTGCCATTTCCTTCTCCAGGGCTCTTCCTGACTCAGAGATAGAACCATTGTCTCCCACACTGTGGGCAGATTCTTTACCATCTAAGCCACCAGAGAAGCCTCTATCTTCTGGAGTTTGCTCATATTCATGTCCATTGAGTTGGTGATGCTATTTAACAGTCTCATCCTCTGCCACCCCCTTCTCCTGTGCTCAGTCTTTCCCAGCATCAGGATCTTTTCCAATGAGTCGTCTCGTGGCATCAGGTGGCCAAAGAATTGGAGCTTCAGCATAAATCCTTCCAAATGAATATTCAGGGTTGATTTCCTTTAGGCTTGCCTGGTTTGATCTCTTTGCTTTCCAAGGGACTCTCAAAAGTCTTCTCCAGCACCACAGTTCAAAAGCATGAATTCTTCAGCGCTCAGCTTTCTTTATGGTCCAACTCTCATATCTGTACATTATGATGTTCTATAATAGTCGTCAAAATAATTAAATAAGTTCAATAGTTCTCTCTGAACTCAAGTTGGAGAGAATCATGTGTTTTTCATTCTTAAGGGGACGGAGGATTCATGAGGAAACATGAATATTTGAGACTGATATTTATACACTATATGGTATGGGAAATAAAAGAGTACACATTTTGGAATCAGGCAGAACTGGATGTGAATTCCAGCTCTGCCACTCAGTAGCCTTGAACCTCAAGTTTTAAAACTTCAAGTCCCTTATTCACATCATAAGAGATGTCATCTACCTGGCAAGACTGTTTCAAACACTGAATGGGATTAACTGACATCTATGAGACATGGCAGCAACTCAGTAAGTATTACAAATCAGTCATATCCCATGTGAGTTAGAACTTTGCAAATTCAACTGCTCATACTTGGCAAAGAAAGAGTGTGGAAGAAGTTAAAATAACATGAGTCGTTCCAGTTTGTGTAAAAATCTTGTTCCAACAAGGCAGCTTGAAAATCTCCTGAGTTTATTTGCTCTTTCACTCAGTGAACGTGTATTTGGGGGATGAGCGTCTGCTATTCCCTAACAGAGCTCAGTTCCCACACCCCCCTCAATATAAGCGTCTCACCATGCCCGGTGTCACTCTGGAGTCTAAAGCTGTGTGCGTTTCATATCTCACGTGCCCTTTCTGTAATTCAACTGAGTCATCAGGGCCTTAATTAAGGAAACAGTAATCAATGGTCATTTCGACACTGTGTAATTTTTGTTGTTTTTTCCTAAACCAGAGAATTGTGAAATAATTAAAAGAAGCTATGATGTTCCCCAGTCATAATAATAAAGTTCTTTGAAAACATGATAACATTTAGGGTCTGCCAAGACCCTCACTGCTGATAGTGCAAATGGGATTTCTCTGGAGGACACAATAATAAGTATAAAAAAGCATAAAAGTGTCCTGGCCTTTTGATGCCATAATTTTACTTACAGGAATGTTTCTGAGGGGATAATTAAACAGGATCTCATTGTTTTCTAAATAGGAAAGTTCATCACAAAGTAATGTGAAGACCAAAATACTGCAAATGACTTCAATGCTCACCCATGTAACTGGCCAAGCGAATCATTTGTTGAACACCCCACCACAGTGCCCACTGCTGTTCCAGCCCTGGTCCTGCTTCAGGCAGCTTCTTCTCAGACATGTGGCCTGAATGTGAATTTTGACCTAATGTTGAACGCATGCATTTGTAAATGGATATTCTGTCAAGGCCACATATTGCCATTTTAGAACTTCCAGGTTACATAGATACATCTGAAATTTTATTTAAAAATGAAAATAACATTTCAATATTCACTTAAGAACTTTAGTAGTTACATTTTTTAGCAGTTAAAACTTTTTCTTTTAATTTTTAAAATTAATTAATTGCGTTTGGCTGTGCTGGGTTTTCTCTGGTTACAGAGAGCGGGGGCTACTCGTCGCTGTGGTGCGTGGCTTCTCATCGTGGTGGCTTCTCTTGTGGAGAGCAGGCTCTAGGTGTGTGGGCTTCAGTAATTGCAGCACATGAGCTCAGGGGGTGTGGCACACCTGCTTAGTTGCCCCATGACACGTGGAATCTTCCTGGGCCAGGGATCGAACCTGTGTCCTCTGCACTGGCAGGCAGATTCCTAACCACCATACCACCAGGGAAGTCCAGGAGTTAAATGTTTCAAGTTGGATAGTACAGTACAGTAACAATGATGTCTCAGCACCATCAACCGGCAGAGGGCCCCTTGGTGCAGTGCTCGCCTGTGTGAGCAAAACAGAAGCCTGTTTCCAACTGAAATCAGTGGGGAGAATGGTACATTTGGCCACTTTGTCAGTGTTGTGTTCTGAAGAAGTCACTAGGGCCTGAGGAGAATTAACAGCATCATCTTTCTGAAGGGTTTTCATGTACCTTTAGAAACATCTGTACTGGCGTCTGCGGGAGAGGGAGAGGGTGGGATGATTTGGGAGAATGGCATTGAAACATGTATAATATCATATAAGAAACGAATCGCCAGTCTAGGTTCGATGCAGGATACAGGATGCTTAGGGCTGGTGCACTGGGATGACCCAGAGGGATGGTACGGGGAGGGAGGTGGGAGGGGGGGTTCAGGATGGGGAACACGTGTACACCTGTGGCGGATTCATGTTGATGTATGGCAAAACCAATACAACATTATAAAGTAAAAATAATAATAATAAATAAATAATAAAAAAAGAAACATCTGTACTGTTATTAAGATTTCTTTCCTATAAACCAGTGGTTTTCAGGGTGATTTTAGGTTTTACCCCCTAGGAGACATTAGGAAATGTCTAGAGACAATCTTGGTTGTAATAATCAAGGGAGACATATTACTGACATCTAGTGAATAGAGGCCAGGGATGCTGCTAAACATCCTATAGTGCACAGGACAGCCAGCAGCTCACAGCAAAGAATTATTGATTTACAATATCAATAGTGCAAATGTTAAGAAAACTTGCTCTAAATGTTAATAACCAACTAAAGTCAAGTCTTTCCCCCTCTTCATCTC
This sequence comes from Redunca redunca, assembly GCA_006410935.1. NCBI lineage: Eukaryota > Metazoa > Chordata > Mammalia > Artiodactyla > Bovidae > Redunca > Redunca redunca. The sequence continues at coordinate 15,382 of SJYQ01003484.1, forward strand.
CTGGGCTTGAAGATTTGGTTTAGGGAGCTGAAGCAACACTCAAACCAAAGCTGTATGCATTTCTTAAAGAAGGTTTCTGAGTATTTCAGAAGCAGAACTTTTGACTGTTGCCTTCACTTGGTCATCTTTGTTTCTGCTTGGACTTCAGGAAAATTTTGTCCTTAAATGTTCAATCTAAAAATGGAACAATGTGTAAGTATCCCCTTGCTCTTCCAAAGTTCACTTTTCACCACTTTGCTTTTACGGAAGACCTACATTAGTACTTCCTTTAGCCAACAGAGAGAAATTTGAAGAGGATTTTCAATTTTATGGAAAAAAGTAAAACTGCAAAATGGTGTCAGTGTTTGTTTTGCAGTGAGTTGTTATAGTCGGTGGGTACTCCACGCTGCTCCCCAGGGAACAGCTCTCTGCATCTCAGCCTCAAGTTGCTATAGCTTTGAGCTGTGTTGTGAGTATCTCTGCTTTATCTCTAATTATTCTATGTCTGCATTAGCAAGATAAGTCCTGACGTAATTACTTCTTAGCTTCATGCTATAAAAGATTTCATAGGAATGCTCTACTTTTGGATAGCGGGGAAAACTTGTAATTGGCTTTCAAGATAACACTATCATCTGGGAATTTCCACCTGCTCCTCAGCTTCCCTTGCTAAATCCAGCACTTTTTCAGCAGTAGGAACATAGGAGGACCTTAAAGCAAGTTCAAGAATGAAGTACTTGCCTTCTTAAAATCTGTTAGGTGATTTACTTCTTCAGCATGTTTCACAAATAAACTACTTTCTCTGGAAGCAACGTTTGGCTCTTAGTACCCATGCTGAACTGGCATGCTGCAAGATACAATTTCAAGGTTTTTTGGTACAAGTAGCCTTTGAACACACAATAGCTGCTGTTCAAGTTTGTTGGAACGTTTTGTAAATTTACGTGATAAGGCAGTTCCAAAATCTCTTCTATATCATGTGGTTTATCTTTGGATGAAAAAGAATGATGACAGGCGGCCCATCCCTGGTGACTACAGGCAGCAATTCTGTGCCATAATAGCTTTTTCAACATGCAGCTGAAGAGTGTGAACTACGTGGGGTGCTTGTGATCCTTAAATCATTCGTAGCCTTTGCTGTGTTTGTTCCATTGTCAGAGACAATTGCCCAACACTTTTCTTGATGGACTTTTCATTTCATAAATATTTCTTCAATCTGATTCACTATGCTGGGAAGAACCAGAACCTCTTGGCACCAAAATAAGGATGAAACGCACTTGACTTCATCACTAATTCACCGTGCTGTCAACTGTTGTAAAAAGTACAAAAGTAACATATTTAATAACACCATTATGCTTCATGCACACAGCAGAATATAATTCAGGAAAAAAAGCTTTTTAACACTATGTTTCCTGGAAGGAACTTTGTACCTAATCACTTGAGTAAATCACAAAGTCCTTTGTCTTCATCTACTGAAAACAGTTTTCAGTAGTAAAGTCTTCATGGCTACCTGGGTGCCTATGAAAGTTGATCACTAAGCCGTGGCTTTGGAATAGCAGCCAGGGTCTTCAGGGCTCAGTGAGGAGGACCTTCCTGAAACTATCTGGGGCAGCAGTACTTACCCATGGTGAAGAAATGCTGTCCAGTGGCAACAGTGCTTTTAGTTGACGGTTCTTAGTAACAGCAGTGACCACCCTGAAGCAAGGACCGTGCCTGCCCTTCTCTCCAAAAGCACAATAGCCTAGAGTTCTTAGTCGATCCCATTATAAGGCATAAGACAGAGGCCCCAAGGGACTGACCTTGGCCGTCTCACCAGGCTCAGCCAGAATGAGAATTTGCTTTAGAAAAAGAAATGTGACATCTCTACAAGCCAAATGTCAAGGAATTGTTATCATGTGACAGGTAGTGTGTACAGACAAAACCATACTATATATAGATCAACAGAGTGATAGTAGTTTCTCTAGGTAAGAAGGTCAGGGGAGATTTTAATTTTAATTTCTAGAATGAATTTGTATTAATTTTACAATCCAGAAAAATAATTCTAATAAGTCAGCAGATGATTTTAAAGAAAATCTACAAGTAATCAAGAAATTCAGAATGGCAAGAATTATGTCTTACCGCCTATTGCAACTCTTTTGTTTCAGCATTAAAATAAAAAAATCAGATAACATATTTTAGTCTATGAAGGCTCTAGAGTCTCTGTTACAACTACAGAACTCTACCATTGCAGTGCAAAAGCAGACACAGGCAATATGTAAATGAATGAATGTGGCTGGGTTCCAATAAAACATTATTTAGGAAAGCTGGCAATGGGTTGGAGCCAGCCCACAGGCTGTGATTTGCTGACCCCTGCTATGGAGGAAGAAAATGTCATAAACATAAAACTTCCTAAATTAATGCCTCATTTAACACAATTCTAATCAGGAATTTAGGATAATGTTTTTCAGCCTTTCAGGGGGGTCACCTTTTTAAGCAAGGCAGGAAACTAAAAAGTCTTAAGGGAAAAATCTGAAAAGTCTAACTCCATAAAAATTCAATATTTTTTTGTGGCCAAAGATAATACAAAAATATTGACAGAAAGATGATGGGACTAGAGAAAATATTTGGAACACAGATGATAGAATATTAACCTCCCTAATACTGATAGCTTCATAAATTATTAAGCAGAAAAATATAAGACAGTGAGCAGTTCAATGAGTAAGTATCAAACAATTGAAAATATGCCCAACATTACTAGCAGGCAGAATGTTATATAACAATAAAGAGATCCAATAGTTTGCCAATTAGTTTGGCAAAAATTAGTGGTAATATTCAATGTCAGTAAAGGTGTGGGAAACTTCTCTCTTGTCTTATAATGCTAGTGGGGCCTGGACTGGTACACATATTGGGAAAATAATTTGGTGGTACCTATTAAAATGAAAAAAAAAAGAGGCAAATTTAAAATGACAAATTATCTAGAAATTAAAGAAAAGAAAGATACTTTATATCAAAAACTATGAATTATGGTCAGGAATGTTTTTCAGAAGAATGTTCTACTCCATTTCTATTTTATATGTCTTATAGTTAAGACTGCTAGTCTCTTTGTGACCTCAGGAGGATGGGTGCTTTCTGGCTTTTATTGAAGTGGGGCCTTTCCAGGGACACTTCTTTTAAGTGCTTTCCTTTACTTGTCTCTTACGCCTGTTCTGGGGTTTACTTTGTCTTGTGTCATGTGGTTCTACCCTTTTGTAGCAACGTTGGTGGTATTGGCTCATGAAGTTACCTGCTAAGAGTTTGTGCCTCTCTACGAGGGCATATCCAAGTGTTAATGTCCAGTCACTTCTGGTCTCACAAACAGGACTCATTATCTGAGCAACTCTAGGGCATTTTATCAAAAAAAGGTCCTATAAAACTTAAGCTGAAAGTTAGTACTCAAAGGAACAGAGGTGAGGATGGAGTCAAGGGTGGGCAAAATGACTTCTTAAGGTCCCCGGGATTTCTTTGGAAGGAATGATGCTAAAACGGAAACTCCAGTACTTTGGCCACCTCATGAGAAGAGTTGTCTCATTGGAAAAGACTTTGATGCTGGGAGGGATTGGGGGCAGGAGGAGAAGGGGACAACAGAGGATGAGATGGCTGGATGACATCACTGACTCAATGGATGAGAATCTGAGTGAACTCCGAGAGTTGGTGATGGACAGGGAGGCCTGGTGTGTTGTGATTCATGGGGTCGCAAAGAGTCGGACATGACTGAGCAACTGAACTGAACTGAACTGATGGTCCCTAAAGTCTTTTGCTCCAATAATTACGCAACTTTGAGGCATGATTTATTATAATGAAAAAGTGTAGTTCATATTCTTCCAAATCAGGATAGTGATAGCCTCTCTGTGAACCCAGGCTAGAAGCTGCAAAAAAATAAATGCAATGAGTTTATATTATGTCTTCCTCTGTCTTCAAAGATGAGCACACATCTGTTGGCCCCTTAGCCCACCCATATATCCACAGCTGAAAGTCGCCTATGAATCTTGCTAAATAATCTCCCACAACCAACTAAATGTGTTGCAGGGCCTGAATCAAACGGAGTCCCAATGTGAATTGGATAGAACTGAGTGAGAAATAAGATTGGAATTTACTCCATATGGTTCTGTCTCTAGAAATGAAGGCAAAAAATGATGGGTGGTAGGAAAAGGTTGTGGGCACAAGGCTTGGAAGTCTGATCCAGACTTGCATATTATGCTCTAGCCATTTATCTGAACTTCTTTAATAGGAAAGACATTCCCTTGTATCTGCTTGTCCTTCCCAATCATCACATCAGTGCTGTGTTTTCACTCCCACAGTTGTAGTAGGAAAGTGTCAGACCTTGTATAGAATATTTCTTATGACTATTTAATGCTATACCCTCCATGTGAAGAGTCAGAGGTCTAGTTCCTTACCCAAGTGAAAAGTGGACAAGGCTTTGTTCCAGCTGATCCTGGTGCGGCCACCTTTCCCTCCAGTGCCAGCCAGTTTTCTACCCCTGGCAAGGACTTACCCTTCCAGGCCTGGTTCAGCAATGTCTCAGGAGGATGTCAAGTGGGGACTAAAACACAATATCACTCTTTATTTGGCCTGAGTTTCAGAGAGGAAGTGTCACTGATACAGTAAAATGTGTGTTTTGTTGGGTCACACATGTCCCAGGGCCCTGTTTGCAAATGTCCACTTGAACACCCCAGGGCCACCTCCCTTCCTCCTGGAGATGGTCTGCAGCAGGCTCTGGGTGGTGTGGTATTTTAGATTCCATCAGAAATCTAAAACCTGTAAACACACTGACAGCAGTCAGCTGAGGGATGTGAGAAACTTGCAAATGAGCAACAAATGCAGGGAGAGAAAGGCCAGACCAAATGGACTGATGTTTTTCACAACCGTGGAGGGTTTAATCCACTGGTCTCAAACCATATGGCATGCTGAACTCTAGCCGGGAGAGGCTGGGAGGTACTTGGCGGCAGACCATGGAAACATAAACGCAAGGCATTTTGTTTCCTTGTGTGTGCTTTTTTCCCTTTAAATATTTACTTTTTGTGTTTGCCAGGACACAATTTCCATCACATATGCAGAACAGGCTGTTTTAGCAGATGGGAGTGGGGTAGGCAGGGGACAGCTCGATTCAAGGGACCTGTCATAGGATATTGATTCTGTCGTATCCAGGTTGCTGGCTTTCCTCCCCAGGGTGACTCTGAGCAAAAACCTTCTACAATCTTTGTGTCTGGGCTTGGTGGCTCCTGGAAAAATGAGCCCAGACCCACACCCACATGGTTAGCGGTGCACTCAGATGGAGAAGGCTGACTTGCTTGTGGAAAATGTGGGCCTTTGTTGGGCCAGCAGTAGGTGGTCTCTGCCTGACAGGTCTGAGGCTGTGGGTGGGCGGCGGAACGTGCGAGCGAACCGCAGTGGCAGAGAACAGTCTGTGGCATGGAGGCTGCTGATGGGGGCATCTTTCACAGACTTTCCACCTGACCGGAGAGGCAGGCTCGGGAAGAAGGGTGGCAAGAGGGGGTGGGTGGGCAAAGGGAGAGCAGCTGGAAGAGGGAATGGGGGGTGGCAAATTCCCAAGTGAAATAGAAATGTACCATATAAAAATAAATAAATTACTCCTGGGCTGTGAGCCATGTTTGAACCAAAATAATGTAAGCAATCAAATGCTTACTGTCTCTGATTCACTCAAGCTTCCAAACACATTACTTAACAGAAAATGGAAGGTTTTGTCATAAAGGAGTGTAGTAGTTGCACAATGCTGGCCACATGGTTAGAAGGCAGGCTTGGAGCTGGCAAATGTAGATGTCTTCAACTAAAAATACATAACCCTGGCATTTTTTCATTGGTTGTAAAGGATGAGAGCTGGAAGAAGCTTCCTGACATTCTCAGGAGGTCCCTGAGGGCTTCCATTTGTTCCACCCACAACCAGAGGAGTAGATGTGAGAGGTGCTATGCTAAATACTGTGATCTATACAACATACAGAGCAAGGCCATGGAACAAGACTCCAGCTAGGAAGAGGGACACTAGTTTATGCCTGTGAACTGCTTTGTAGTTTATGACATCTTCTCATGGTCACCATCCAGAGACACTGACATTATCATCTTTATATTCTAATGCAGTGCTTCTTAAGCTGTAGTGTGCAAAAGCAGGACAGGTTCCGGGGGCCTGCTTCCAGAGCTCCTGATCTAGTTGGTCTGGATAGGACCCAGGAATGTACATCTCTAACAAGCTCTCAGGTGATGCTGATGCTGCTGATCATGGACCACACCTTTGAACCCTACTGTTCTCAGTGAGCTTCAGTAACAACCAGTGTAGCTGGGCTCTAAGTCCAGGTTTCCCACCAGTATCATGATGCTTCTTACTCCTCACATGCTCCCCCTGCCAGTCATGGTGCCCACATCAATTGAGCCTCGACTTGTACTCAGAATCCATCCTGGCACAGCCATCTTAGCAGCTACAAACAACTGACCAGAGTTGGTGGTGCTGGTGGTAAAGAACTCATCCGCCAGGGTAGGAGACATAAGAGACACAGGTTCAATCCCTGGGTCAGGAAGCTCCCCTGGAGGATGGCATGGCCACCCACTCCAGTATTCTTGCCTGGAGAATTCCACAGAGAGAGAAGCCTGGAGGGCTACAGTCCATAGGGTTGTAAGGTGACTTAGCATGCACACACACACATGCACAATATATACATATAATGTTATCTGTCATCTTTGAGTTGGTGAAATGGGCACTGGTCTAAAATCCAGAGAACCTGGACTTAATCATGACTAGGCCATTAACTGGTTTCCCTGGTGGCTTAGTCAGTAAAGAATCTGCCTGCAATGTGGGAGACCTGGGCTTGCTCCCTGGGTTGGGAAGATCCCTCAGAGAAGGGAATGGCAACCCTCTCCAGTATTCTTGCCTGGAGAATTCCATGGACCGGAGCCTGGCTACGGTCCATAGGATTGCAAAGAGCTGGACAGAACTGAGCGACTTTCACTTGTAGGCTGTTAACTAGATGTAGGGGCACCAGATGAGATTCTTTAACCTGTCTAAATATGTACAAATTCTGCAATAATATGAGGCCTTTTGTATTGTATGATGTTGAATTCAGAGAGGTGACAGAACTTACTAAAGTGGATAAAGTGAAAATTGTAGCCTGTGATGGTAAAAATACTGGCCCCAATATTATAGAATGACTAGAAAAAATAGCTTTTTATATCATTGTCTGTTATTCATCTCTTTTAAAAGAGACGCATAGAAGAGACTTTTTAAAAAATTTGTTCTGCACTGTGCTATAATATCAGAGGATTTCAGTAGAAAGAAGTTTCTAGCTCCATACCCTCTTACATTACCTTTATTATACAGCACAAAGAAACAGAACATTTTAAAAATGATGAATCAAATGTTGCCTTCCTAAAACTATTCTTTGATAAATTCATTTTAAAACTAAAAAAAACAAAACAAAACAAGTTTCCTCATCTGTCAAATGAGAGGGCTGAACTGGGTCAATGGTTCTCAATTGGGATGACTCTTAAGAATCACACTGCATTATTGTATTAGTTTGCTCAGGTTGCCATGAAAAAATGCCATAGGCTGGGTGACAAATAACAGAAATTAATTTCTCACCCTTCTGGAGGCCGAAATTCCGAGATCAAGGTGTTGGCTGATTCGGTTCCTGGTGGCAACTTTCTCCCTGCCTGGCAGACACTGACTTCTTGCTATGTCAGTTCTGGGGGCAAGGAGTCTGAGATCAAGATGTCAGCAGGTTTGGTTTCTTCTGAGGCCTCTCTGTTTGGCAGGCAGATAGCCACCTTCTCTCTGTCCTCACATGGTTGTTTATCTGTGTGTATGCATGTCTTGTGTCTCTTTTTAAATGGGCATAAATCCCACTATGCGGATCCCACCCTCATGACCTCACCTAAACCCAATTACCTTCAAAAAGCCCACCTCAGTGCATCATCACGGGCTTTCCAGGTGGTGCCAGGAATAAAGAACCTTCCTGCCAGTGCAGGAAGACATAAGAGATGCGGGTTTGATTCCTTGATCGAGAAGATCCCTTGGAGGAGGGCTCGGCAACCTATTCCAGTATTTTTGCCTCGAGAATACCCAAGGACAGAGGAGCCTGGTGGGCTATAGTCCATAGGGTCACAAAGAGTTGGACATGAATGAAGTGGCTTAGCATGCAAGCACGCATGCATCATCACATTGGGTTTAGGGCTTCAACATATGAATTTTAGACAGGGGGACACATTTCAGTCCATTACACATATGAATAGTTTCTATAAAATACAGCTTCCTGGGTCTTTCCTCCAGAGGTTCTAATTTGGTCTGTTTGGAGCAGTATACAGAAATTTTTATTTAGCAGCTGCACCGCATGATTCTCAGGCTCACTCAGGCTTGAGAAGCTCTGGGTAAGTTGCTCACTGAGTTTCCTGACTCCCAGGCAATGAGCTTTGGGCCCTTAGGAATCCAGCAGCTGCTTGCTCACTTCTCTGCGTAAGCACTTCACCCATCTCACTCATAGCTGCTGACACTGGATGGAGAGCCTGAGATATTAGGATCCACATTTCTAACCTAGGACTTCTCTTAGAGCAGTGCATACAGTAGGCACATAATCAATGTTTATTGAGGGCCTTGTCCAGCACCCTTTCTAATTTTAAAAGTCTTTGAAATGTGTAGATCATTTTTGAAGAGCTCTCAAAGGGGTTATGTCACGTTATCTAGGAAAAAGGCAGTACAGCTGCCTTTGTTTTACTGTCCAGGAGGCTTAAACAACAGAGCGTACATTTCCATCTCCCTCTTTCCCTGAGCAGTGGAAAGCAAAACAACTTGAGCTGTGACTAGAAAATGAATATACACAGGCACAAAGAACAGACCTCCTCCTCTTAGCCCTCTGGCCAGCTGCTTCTTTCTTTTATTCCCTGCTGACTACAAAGCCAATGGTTAAAGCAAATAAAGGATGATAAAACTGAGACTTCATTAAGACAATATAACCCAAGAAAAAATCAGAAGTTTTGTTTTGTTTTTTACATTTTTTAATCCTGTGAGGAACAGTGAAGCAAGGAAAGGGAAGGGAATATGAGAATAAGAGGAAGAAGATAGCAGTACAAGGTAGTTGATCTGATACATAGCAAATTATAATTCATATGTGTGAAAAATCACAGTGAGATACAACTACATGTCTGTTACAGTGAATATAAAAAACAGTGACAATATCAAATGCTGCTGATAATTCAGAAAAACTAGATGTCTTTCAGATATTATTTATGGGAATATAAAATGGCAGAGCCATTCTGAAAAATAGTTTAGCAATTTCTTACAAAACTAAACATACATATAATCCAGCCATTGCACTCCTGGGCATTTATCTCAGAGAAAATAAAATTTATGTCCACACACAAACATGTACAGGAATCTTTATATTAGCTTTATTTGTTGTAACCAAAAATTGTAAACAACCCAAATATCATCAATGGATGAATGTATAAACATCCTGGAATATTCATACCATTGCTGACTTTAAAAATGCACAACATAAGAGTTCTGAGTTAAGATTTATTTGGGGCAAAATGAGGACCATAGCCTGGGAGACAGCATTTCTGAGAGCTCTGAGAAATTGCTCCAAAGAGGTAGGGGGAAGGTCAGTATATATGTGATTTTGGGAGAGAAAGAGTACATGCAATCAAGCACATATTTTTGCAGCCATGAAGGAATGTAGTGATTTTCTCGATATGAAGAGATGTAAGAATTGGGCTTATAAAATTATCTCCTTAAAATATATAACTATCTGAAGACCTGTTCTGCCAGTTTTCTGGAACAGAGTGCCTCATTCCTGATCTCCACCCTGAACTCCCTGCAGGAGTTGTTGAAGATCAGCAGCCATGACACCAGGTTTGATTTAATCCTTGTAAGGATACATGGCGAGCACCCACAGCAAGTGCGTTTGTAGCTGACACCATGGAATACAAAGTGAAAGTGTTAGTCAACTATTAATACAAGCAACAAGTAGGATGGATCTCAAGGTAATAATGCCGAGTAAAAAAAAAAAAAGCAGTCTCAAAGTGTTTCATACTATATGATTCCACTTATATAATATTTTTGTAATGACAAAATTCATAGAGATGGAGAGGAGATTAGTGGTTATAGTGTGTGTGCTTAGTCAGTCAGTCGTGTCTGACTCCTTGTGATGCTATGGACTGTGGCCTGTCAGACTCCTCTGTCCATGGGGTTTTCCAGGCAAGAATACTAGAGTAGGTTGCTGTTTCCTTCTCCAGGGGATCTTTCTGACTCAGGAATCAAACCCGCATCTCCTGTGGCTCCTACATTGTCAGGCTGATTCTTTACCACTGAGCCACCTGCGAAGCCCATGATTATAATGGTGATTACACAAATCTACACATGTAATAATACAAGTGTAAAGAAATACATATACATGCAGATGAATGCATGTAAAACTGATGAAATCAGAATACGATCTGGTATTGTACTAATGTAAATTACTTGGTTTTGATACTGTACTACACATAGGTAAGATGTATTGGGTGAAGCTGGGTGGAGGATACACAGGACTTCAGCATGATTTTTGCAATCTCCTGTGAACCTATATTTAGTTAAAAAAAATTCCTGAATAGAAAAATAAATATATAAGGAATGCACTTTCTCTCATTGGAAATTCATTATAATTACCGAGAAAAGCAATTTAATTTTTTCTCTTTTGGAGTAGCATGCACCATCTTTGTATCTTCAGTATAATTGTTAGTCACCTAAAAGGCTAACATTATATAGAAGAGAGCCCAGAAATAAACTCTCTCACATATAGTCAAATGATTTTTGACAAGGTGTCATGACCACTCCATGGAGAAAGTATATTTTTTTCAACAAATGGTGCTCAGGAAATCTACATGGAAAAGGGTGAAGTTAGAGTCTTCCCTTATGTCATATGCAAAAATTAGCTCAAAGTGGATCCAAGATCTAAGTGTAAAATTATCAAACTCTTAGAAGAAAACATATAGAAAAGCTTCATTTGGCAGCGATTTTTTGACTATGACACCAAACCCAGAGGCAGTAAAAGAACAGATAAATTGGACTTCATCAAAATTAAAAAGTTTTGTGTATCCAAGGAAAACAGTGAACAGGTAGCCCACAGAATGGGAGAAAATGTTTATCAGATACCTGATAATGAATGAATATCCATAATCTATAAATAACTCCTACAACTTAACAGCAAAAAATCCCTAATAACCAAGTTCTTTTTATAAAAAAAAAAAAGCACAAAGAACTTGAATAGACATTTCACCAAAGAAAATATGCAAATGACCAAAAAGCACATGAAAAGATGCTCACAATCACTAATCATTAATCAGACGCAAATCAAAACCACATTGTGATACCACTTCACACTCATTAAAGTTTTTATTAAGAAAAAACAAAACAAAAGATAAAATTGGAAACTTGTACTTTGCTGGTATAATATAAAATAGTGCAGGCTCTGTGGAAAATGGTATGGTTAGTTCAAAGAAAACACCAAAATTAAACATAGAATTATCATATAATTCAGCAATTTCACTTCTGGGTATGTACCCCAAAGAATTAAAAGCAAGGGCCTGAACAGGTATTTGTATACCCGTGGTCATAGTGGCATTATTCACAATAGCCAAAAAATGAAAATAATTCAAATATCTGTTGACAGGTAAATAGATAAATAAAATGTGGTATATACATACAATGAATTCTTGCTAAAAAACTGGACACAGAGGACAAATACTGTATGATTCCATTTGTGTGAGGTACCTAGAGGAGGCAAAGGAGGACAGTGGTTACCAGAAGCTAGGGAAGGAGAAATGGGAATTACTGTTTAATGGGTATCAAGTTCCAATTTGGCAAGAGGAAAAGTTCTGGATGTTGGGGATGGTTGTTCAATAATGTGAATGTACTTCATACTAGTTAACTTTAAAATGGTAAATTTGTGGTGCTAGTGGTAAAGAATCCATCTGCCAATGCAGGAGACACTGGTTCAATCCTTGGGTCAGGAAGATCCCTTGGAGTCAGAAATGGCAACCTTCTCCACTCTTCTTTCATGGAAAATTCCATGGACAGAGGAGCCTGATGGGCTACAGTCCATGGGGTCATAAAGAGTTGGACACAACTGAGCACACGCAATATTTTTAAGGAGTATTACTAGAAACAGAGTCTCACACATGCATAAGTCAAACTTTGTCAGATTTTTCCCTTCATTCTCTGTATTTCTTTCAGTCCTCAAGAAAAGTGTTTTATCATAGGCTGAAGAAAAATAATAACAGGATTCATGACAAACTGAAATGATGCCAAGCATCATTTAGAAAAGGTAAAACTTTCAGCATAGCATTTGCAGTTCTGTGCATTTCAGCTTAAAATCACTATTCCTACCTCCTCAAACAGTTCAGTCTGACAGGGCTGTGAATCCTTCCTAGAATGACCTCAGTTCTCTTCTTCTCCATCTGTTCAAAGATAGCCTTTCTCCAGACCTCGATCACATTCCACCTTCACTGTGCCAAGTTCATTCAGTGACTTCTCCCTCTCTTCTGCTCACCTGAAACACTTCTTGTCCAGACCCATTTTTGGCATCTGTATTTTTTAAGATAGATTTACAAGCAAAAATTTCAAATTCCTTCAGTCAATGTGTAAGATCCTCAAGGCACAAACCAAATTATTCATCTTTTTTCACCAACAAATCATTGAGTGTTGTGATTTTCACAGAGTGGGTACTTAGTTGGGACTAGAATCCATGTCTTCTAAGTTCCCAGTTTTTCTTTTACTTACCAGAGCTGCCTGATGGTATGTCTATTGATGTGTGTAGAAATAATAAATGTCAATCACGATATTCCACATGCAGATGAAACAAATTAATGGTAGAAATAACCTTGCATGGTTCAAACTGGCAGGTGTTTGGGTTGAGAACATCTTCCTGCTGAATGAGCTGAGATGTAGATGACTGTTTGTGATGTGGAAATAAACAAAGACCACCCACAGAGAATAAACAAAGACTATTTATTCAGAACTGGCTCCAGCAAGAGGGTCAGCCACTATCACTCACATTTGGCAGATACTCAAAGACAGGCAGAAGAGTTGCAAAGGTTTATAGTTGTAGAAAAATGGAAAGGCTTCAGGTGTTCCTGTCTGGAGGCCCTGGGCCTGGGGAAGCCAGGAGAGGGGTGACTAGAAGAGGGGCTTCCTTTGTAGTTGGTTGGGGTGTTAATTTGGCTTTTGCTTCTAAGACCTTTTTGGTCTTAAGCTGGAAGTAGAGACAAAAGTTAGGGAAGCTGTCAGTTACTAATAAAGTCCTGGCTGTTCTGAACTAACTTTTACAGTTTATTTTTTGGCTTCCTGGACCAGAGGCTAGAGATAGTAGTACGACTTCCTGCAAGCATTATAGACAGCAGGCTGCCTGTAGGTCGGTATCCTAGGTGGGTGATGCAGATTGTGGGTCAGAGTTCTATTTTTATATATGGTTTGGCCGTTGCCTGCTTGTGTATTCTGTCTCTCAGTGGTTATACTTAGGGAAATTGACCACATCTTGGTCTCTGAATAAACAACACCGTCCTTTCCAAGACTGAAATGAAGAGGCATATTCAGGAACCATGCCTCCATCTGCGGAAGAGCAGATCCTGTGCCGTATTCTCTGTCCCCACAAGACTTTCTTAAACACTACTTTTCTTATGTTAACTCCCCGCTTTAAAAATGCGCACTAATGCTGGATTGAGTTAACTTGCTGTGTCTGCCATGCTCAGCCAATCTTTGCTTCCCTCCTCCCCACTGCTTCACTCAGCTGGGAATCCTAGCCTCCCCCAACCACCCCTGTGCTTATCTTACTTCCTTGCCCTTTCCTCCATGGCTTCCCCCTTCCTGGGATGCTTTCTGCTTGCTTCTCCAAACCCACCACTTGTATGAACCATCTCCTCATGCTCTGGTGATATCAGCATATTTTCCAAATCCTGAAAGGCTGGACTTGCATTCCTCACTGGGGGGTTGCCAGTGGCTTCGCATCAGAGCCTTGCCTGGGAAAGCTGGTTAAAATGCAGTTATGAGTCTTCCCGCAGAGATTCTGATTTGTTAGGTCTAGGTAGGAGGGGAAGGTCATATTTGAGCTGGAAGGAACAAGAGGAAAGAGTACTTTGAATAAACTTTTGGCTTATGGGTAGGAAAAAACAATCGGTGTGTTTACGTGCACATATGTGCTGTTGCTTCAGTCTTGTCTGACTCTTTGCGACCAAATGGACTGTAGCCCACCAGGCTCCTCTGTCCATGGAATTCTCCAGGCAAGAATGCTGGAGAGGGTTGCCATGCCCTCCTCTGGGGATCTTCTCAACCCAGAAGAACCCGTGTCTCCCAGGGATCAAACCTGTGCCTCGTGTCTCCTGCATTGGCAGGTGGGTTCTTCACCACTAGTGCCACCTGGGAAGCCGCTGCATATACATACATAGGCCCCATTTGGCTCAGCCATCTCACCCTGGGTTAAATGGTTTAGTTTCATGGGAAAGACAGATTGGGAACTACTGAAAGGCCAAAACGTGCAACTGGGGCTTTATTAGATAATTTGCTTTTAAAATGGTCATTCAAAATGCTGGCATCATCATTTTATAATTATTCACCCATCTCAGATGCCTTTGAGTAAGAATGAGTAGGTAGTGTTACTCTTAGCTTTTCCATGCATCTCTGGGAGCTTGCCTCTGAAAATCTCAAAGTGCCACACAAGAGGAAGCATCAGATGTTCTCACTGCTCTCTCTCAGAGTGTAGTCGCAAAATATCTTGACTCTTTAATCTGTAGGAGGCCAGGAAGATTCTGTCTCAGGATCCCTCCTGGAATGCCTTCCTCCTCCTTCTGGATCTCATTTGGCCAGGCGACTGGCTGCCTTGCCATCCAGAAGCCAGCAGTGCACCAGCAAGCCACGTGCACACCAAAGGACACCCACCTGCGTCTCCTGTCTCTGCACTGCTTCGTTCTGCTTCCGGTCCTGTTTTAAGAGCATTAGGCAAAAGGTCCAGGTGCTGCCTGCACCTTTTACCTTTCAACTTTTCATGGATGAAGACTCTCCTTGACCACACTTTGGTAATATTCGTCTGAACTTTCTTCTTGATGAGGCCTCATCCTTGAGGCCTCCCAGGCTGTTTTATTAACAGCAAGAATCCTGCTAATCAGTTTAAAGAGAATCCCAGCACCCTTGGTATCTGATCACCCTGGCCTGCCTTCAGCAAGAATCTTAAGTTGGTTTAGGAAGAATCCCCCTGCCCTTGCTGTCTCTGCTGAGTACTCTTCTATCCACTGAGCCCCTCACTCTGCTCCTTTGCTATAAATCCCTAGCTGTCTTAGCTGTATTCAGAGTTGAGCCCCATGTCTCTTCCTTATTGCCGTAGTCATGATGCCTCTTGCTTCAGTCCTGAAGTCTTATTTTACTATTTAACAAGGGTAAGAAAAATTTTTTGTGTACCATCACTAGGGTATGAGCTCAAAGGGCTGACACCCTGGCTATTCTGACCCCTAAGCAAAGCCAGCTCAAGCTGACTTGGGCTGCTTTTGGAGACCCACTCATACCAAATCACCATCTCCTCTTCTTTCAAGTCATCCTGTTGTGCATTGGCATCCCTGGAAGAGAATCATCTGTTCCTTTTCTGCTCCTGAGAATCTGCTAATGTTTCAATTGCTGGGACGGCCTGGAGTTAAAGGCCCCGTGAGAGTGTGTTGACTGCTGGATGTGGCTAAGGACTGGGCAGCCAGAGGTTCACAGGTCCCCTTTCTTCATGGGTTTAGAAGGGCGCTGATGATTTTGTAGCCCACTTCGCAGGGCTCCCTCCCTTTGGGAGATAGCTGATTCTTTAGAAGGGGGACATTTAAAACACTCTCATAGAACTCAGTCGACCCCCAAAATGCACGAGAACTAAAGGGGGTAGGAACTGTGCCTAAACGGCTGAAACAACAAACCATTTTCCTAAAGGGCAAAGAATGATTTCCTATGTGGGAAAGAATTTACAACCTTGGTTGCTTTCTTTTCTGTTTTCTTTTTTCCAGCTTCCTCCTCGTGCAATAAAGGAGATCAGTCTGTCCGGGAGCGCCTTCTTCTTGATGAGAGCCTGTCTCTGGGGAAAGGATTGAGCTTCAAGGAATACATAAAAGAAAGTAGTAAAAACACAACACAGCCTAGTGCGGTGCCACCACGCCCCCTGTGACTGGCAGGACCCTCGCCCAGCAGCAGCCTCCGGTGTCCAAGCACCGATCTCAAGGAGAGGGTTTGTGAGTGAGGTCAGCCTAATTAGCCAGGCTAATGTCTGGTTTCCTGGGGAGAGCTTTTGTGAAGTAATTGCCTGCCTTGGGGTCAAAATGCAGTAATTACAGGTCTTTCTTTTTTTTTTTCTTTTACTAAATGAGATAAACAGCTTTTGAATTCTTCCAGCAAGGAAGGCAATCACACTGAGAGACTTCTCTTTGTGCCCCAGAACTGCAGTGGATATTTTGACAGGTGATTTCAATACCATGAAGCTATTTATTTATTCTGGGCTAGGGACATAAACACAAACATCTTCGCCTACAATTCTATACATTAAAAGACTATCCGACTCTGTCAGAACCGAATGTGGGGGTTTTGTGGCGAAGGGGTCCACTTAAAATGCTGACGTAGGAGAATGAGGTTGGTAGATACTTTGAGCTAAAGCAGAAATTCCATCACAATTTTAAAGTTGGCAGAGAAGCAGAGCCATCCATGTAAACCAGCTCCCTTTCTCCTGTTATTTGCTTGTTTTCTCTGTTAAAATCAACAACCAACAGTCTGGGAAGACTGTGGAAAGTTAATGAAGTAGGAAAGGTTGTTTCCATCTCCAGAGGTGGACAATAGAGGCAGGCAGGGCAAATTAATTCTGAGCACAACAGAAACATATTCTTACCAGTCCCAGTTGAGGTGAAGGTGACTGACCTGAGTGTGAATAAACTGGTGTGGAGACCCAGAAATAGGAAATGGGGATATGTCTTATAAAGAAAGAAAGTGAAGTTGCTCAGTTGTGTCCGACTCTTTGAGACCCCATGGACTGTAGCCGGAGTGGGTTGCTGTTTCTTTCTCCGGGGGATCTTCCCGACCCAGGGATCGAACCTGGGTTTCCTGCATTCCAGGCAGATGCTTTAACCTCTGAGCCACCAGGGAAGCCCAGTCTTATAAATAAAATGAGTGCCATTTCAAGGATTTTGTTGCTTCCTGGGGTACCCCCCACCCCACGCCATAGGCAGCCAGCTGGCTAACCCTAGTTCATAACCCAAAACCCATGTGTTGCTCATAGACTGACAGTATCAATATCACTGGGAAGTTTGCTTGAAATGCAGAGTCTCAGCCCCACTGAAGCTCTCCTGAGTCACAATCAATTTTTGTAAGTTGAACTATAGTTGATTTACAGTAAATACTGGGTCAGCAGTTTCAGGTGTACAGCAGAGTGCATGATCCATAGTTTAATGTGACCCTCATGGGTTCCTACAATTAGTCAAGATTGAGAAGCTCTGGCTTAAGTTACCCTGGGATAGGGTTTCATCCGATAGGAGTGGCTCATTTTGAGCAAAGACATTGAGATGGCCTTAGTGTGGGGACAAACATGAGTAGCTAAGTACCAGGGTGGTGACCTACAACATTTTGGTTTCTTCAGAAGACAAGTGATTTGTACGTGACTATAACCTACTTTTTAAATAAAAAAAAACCTCAGTTGCACATGGGAATTCCAGCCACCACCTACCCATATCCCTCCCTGTTCTCCCTAGGCAACATGACACCCAAAGGTGAAGGATATAGGCTCACTCCATTCCTAGATCTATTGATGCAACTTGGCACTATAGGTCAACTACTTTTTGAACGTGTGGCTGGGGCATGTCTGTTATCACTTCTCTCCGCATGTCTTTGGAGGAAGGGTCATTCATATGGAATCCTGGTAATTAACAACATAACTCTATATCACCATAAACCTTAATGATTAGAAAGAACTCCCTGCTGAGGTGCAGTCAGAAGGAGGTGCAGTTCAGACCATTTCCAAATCCCACATCAAATGCAGCAAATTGTGGTTGGGAGCTCTGCAGAGCTTACCTACTGTATTCCTCTCATATTTTTCTATTATATGTGTGAGAGTTTTAAAAACTGCCTTAAGACAGTGTCAGCAAAGGTAGGCAACCCCTTATGACGTAAAGCATGGATGTTTTCAAACATTTAATGACGTTGATTGATCCCAACTCACAATATTGTGTAGCCTGTATCTATACACTAAAACCAAGACCTCAACCAGCAGTCAGCAATCCCTACGGAAAAGGAAGGAATTAGATTCAGTTCAGTTCAGTCACTCAGTTGTGTCCAACTCTTTGTGACCTCATGGACTGCAGCATGCCAGGCTTTCCTGTCCATCACCAACTCCCGGAGCTTGCTCAAACTCATGTCCATCAAATCGGTGATGCCATCCAACCATTTCATCCTCTGTCATCCCCTTCTCCTCCGGCATTCAATCTTTCCCAGCATCAGCATCTTTTCAAATGTCAGTTCTTCACATCAGGTGGCCAAAGTATTGGAGTTTCAGCTTCAGCATCAGTCCTTCCAATGAATATTCAGGTCTGATTTCCTTTAGGATTGGCTGGTTTGATCTCCTTGCAGTCCAAGGGACTCTCAAGAGTCTTCTCCAACACACAATAGTATTTCCATTATTGTAATTGTATTTTAGAACTTGAAAGTCAAAATGTTTCTAAAGTCTTCTGAAAATGTTACTCCGAAATCACTCTTTATCAAGAAAATTCTAGCTGATCACACACATCCTATTCCTGAAATCAGAGCTCTTCTCCAAGCTGTCCTCAAGGGAATCTATTCTTAATTCTGCATAGAATACACAAGCAGTATCTATTCAGGCAAACAGGGAGAAACAGTAGAAACAGTGACAGGCTTTATTTTCTTGGGCTCCAAAATCACTGCAGATGGTGACTGCAGCCATGAAATTAAAAGACACTCTTTGGGAAAAAAGCTGTGACAAATATATATCTATAGCATATTAAAAAGCAGAGATATTACTTTACCAACAAAGCTCATCTAGTCAAAGCTATGGTTTTTCCAGTAGTCATGTATGGATGTGAAAGTTGGACTTGAGAGTCCCTTGGACTGCAAGGAGATCCAACCAGTCCATCCTAAAGGAAATCAGTCCTAAATATTCATTGGAAAGACTGATGCTGAAGCTGAAGCTCTAATACTTTGGCCACCTGATGCGAAGAACTGACTCACTGGAAAAGACCATGATGCTGGGAAAGACTGAAGGCAGGAGGAGAAGGGGATGACAGAGAATGAAACGGTTGGATGGCATCACTGACTCAATGGACATGAGTTTGAGCAAGCTCTGGGAGATGGTGATGGACAGGGAAGCCTGGCATGCTGCATTCTATGGGGTCACAAAGAGTTGGACACAACTGAGCAACTGAACTGAACTGAGCTACTCAGGACTCTCTGCCTGGGTATGGAAGGGAAGCATCACTAAGTGCTAGCTGTTGGGCATATGCAAGCCAAAATACTAAGCAGGTAAAGAGTATTCTTCATTCAACAGTGTTTATTTAGTACATAATGTCTAGATACTGATCAATGAATAAATATAATAGCAGTTAGGATTCTGTAAATGTCTTCAATCAGGCAATGCTCTATGTTATCTAATTTAAGTGTAAAATAATCCCATGAGAAAGATTTTTGTAGACCTGGAGGCTGACCACCCAGAAAGTCCAAATAATTTGTGTGAGGTCACGTATCTATTAATTGGTGGAGCTGAGATTCAGACCTAGGGAGTTATCGCCTGTGTTGGTACTCTTAATCCTAATACAACCCATGCCTCCAGGAAGACTAGCCCTACCCTTGCTCTCATGATGCTTACTATCTTCACAGGGAAGATAGATATTAAACCAATAATTGCAAGTCTGATGAGTTTTACAACAGGTTGCTGTGAAAGCATATCAGTAGGGGACTGAAGACTTCCTCAAGAAGTCATAAACTTAAATTTGCAGTTGAGGACTCCAGAGTTAGAGTTTCCATAGTGAGGCCAGAGCATGAAACTGGAGCCTGATTAGGGGAAGCCTGGGTGAGCTATGGTAATGATGTTGCATTTTGTTTGAAAAGTAAAGAAAGGCTGTTACACTCAGGGAGAGTGACCCAATCCAACTAAAACAATAGCAGGGCTGGGGCTTGGAGCTGGGTGGTTTGGAGGTGGTAAGGGAGGCCTCAGGGAGACTGTTGCGGTAGGGGTGGTGACGGCTGGGCCAGAGTGTTGGCCATGGGGATGGGACACATGGTCGTGAGATGTGATCATTGGAACTTGATTTAACTTGAGGAGCAAGAGAAAGGAGTTTGGGTTCTAAGATATAAAAGATAAACAGTAGAGCCAAATACAGACTCGTTGACTTGATAAAGTATAATCAGGTATACAAATCATACTGTAGAGTCCCTCCTTCAGATTTTATCAGCCACGCTATGAACCTGGCAGCCTGCAGAGAGGTTGATATGCATTTTATTAATCTTCATAGCAACCCTGTGACGCTAGCACTGCTATGGTTCCCATTTTACAGATGAGGTAGGTGAGGCTTAGGAGGATTAAGCAGAGGGCCCAAGGTCATAAGAAAAGTGGTAGGAACAGCACTAAAGCTCTAGTTTTTATCTGATTCCAACTAACACCCAAAAACGATGTCCTTTTCATTATAGGGGACTGGAATGCAAAAGTAGGAAGTCAAGAAACACCTGGAGTAACAGGCATTTTTGGCCTTGGAATGCGAAATGAAGCAGGGCAAAGACTAATAGAGTTTTGCCAAGAAAATGCACTGGTCATAGCAAACACCCTCTTCCAACAACACAAGAGAAGACTCTACACATGGACATCACCAGATGGTCAACACCGAAATCAGATTGATTATATTCTCTGCAGCCAAAGATGGAGAAGCTCTATACAGTAAGCAAAAACAAGACCGGGAGCTGACTGTGGCTCAGATCATGAACTCCTTATTGCCAAATTCAGACTTAAATTGAAGAAAGTAGGGAAAACTGCTAGACCATTCAGGTATGACCTCAATCAAATCCCTTATGATTATACAGTGGAAGTGAGAAATAGATTTAAGGGTCTAGATCTGATAGATAGAGTGCCTGATAAACTATGGAATGAGGTTCGTGACGCTGTACAGGAGACAGGGATCAAGACCATCCCCATGGAAAAGAAATGCAAAAAAGCAAAATGGCTGTCTGGGGAGGCCTTGCAAATAGCTGTGAAAAGAAGAGAGGCAAAAAGCGAAGGAGAAAAGGAAAGATATAGGCATCTGAATGCAGAGTTCCAAAGAATAGCAAGAAGAGATAAGAAAGCCTTCTTCAGCGATCAATGCAAAGAAATAGAGGAAAACAACAGAATAGGAAAGC
Source organism: Redunca redunca (assembly GCA_006410935.1). Taxonomy (NCBI): domain Eukaryota; kingdom Metazoa; phylum Chordata; class Mammalia; order Artiodactyla; family Bovidae; genus Redunca; species Redunca redunca. The sequence continues at coordinate 36,743 of SJYQ01003484.1, forward strand.
CTAGAGATCTCTTCAAGAAAATTAGAGATACCAAGGGAACATTTCATGCAAAGATG
>SJYQ01003484.1:37255-62531 GCA_006410935.1 Redunca redunca
GGGAGATGGTGATGGACAGGGAGGCCTGGCGTGCTGTGATTCATGGGGTCGCAAAGAGTCGGACACGACTGAGTGACTGAACTGAACTGAACTGAACTGAACCACAAACCACAGTCTTCATGTCTCTATTTCCTGAACCTATCTGATAAGACTCACCTGGGATATTTGTTGAATGAACATGTTGCTGGGCTTCACCCCTGAATGGCTGACTGAGTGAGTCTAGGGCCCAGGATCTGAGTGTTCACAGGCTTGTCACCAGGCCACTCTGGGTGGCACTGCCTCACACTGATTAGCAAGCAGAAGGCAGGGGCAGGAGGTCAGCATAGTCACTTTCTAATGGGTCCTGGGTCAGTCATTTTGCTCTCCTCTTAGCGGTGTTCCTCATTTGCCTTCTCCTTTACCTTCACTCTGCTTAGTGCTATTCACTGAATTCATCACAACTTGGAATTTTATTGGATTATGTATTGATTGGTTGTCCAGAAGCCCCTCTAGAACATAAATCCCAAGAGGGCAGGGCCTAGCTGGCTGGTGAAACGTGCCAAGACTGACCCTGTCTTCCATGCTCTCCTCTCACTCTGGACCATGAGAGCCCTGGGCTGGTTCCTCTCCTTCCTTCTATTCACCCTCCCCTGGCCAGGCTCCATCCTGAGCCTGTGTGATCTCTGTGAGACTCCCGTCAATCCTTTGCTCTTAGTCCTTAGAACAAGACAAGCTGTGCTTTGGCCCTGACCTCCCCTTCCTCCCTCCCTCGGTCCCTTGGCTTCAGCCAGACACACTGGCTCCCAGTCACCCCAAGTGATGTCTTTGAGTTACCCCAGGTAGTCTGAGCCATCGAGGGTCACAAGTGAAGCTCCAAAAGAGACCTTCCTGGAGGCGCCAGCGCTGCCCTCCAGCTGTGCCCTGTGGAGGCAGCAAGGCTGGCAGTCATGCTCTCAGGCGGACACTCCTCTGCCCACTTCCTTTCTGGACTACTGCTGAGCCCTTTAGGAGAGCGCTGCTGCTCAATGGCTCGCAAAGGCTATGCTGCTGACGAGGGATAGAAGGCTTGAGAAGGTGTCCTGAGCAGGAGGTCAGGAGGGCTGCTGGCCGACCTGGTGGGAAGCCATGGGCGGGTGGGCAAGGGGAGGTGGGGGAATGCAGGGAGGCCTCCTGCACGTACAGAGCTCTGCCGTGGCTGCTCCCTGGGTGGCCCAGCCTGTTGTGCTCTGTGGAGTTAAAAGAAAACTGCAGGGTGGAGGGACCTTGCTTCTCAGGGCCTCGACCACGGCTTACACCACACATGGCTAAAGTACACAGACGATTAGCAATCAAGGGAAGGACCTCCCTGCGAGAGAAAATGACACAGGGGTTACTTCTTTGTAAACAGCTCCAGAAAAAGCACCGGTTCCTTTTACTGGCTCTTAACTTCCTTTGAGAAACTGCAAATGTACCCACCGAGTGCTTTAGCTCTCAGCTCTCCAATGGAGAGGAGGGACGCACACACAGACACACATACTCACAAACCTATACAACCTCCCAAATAGAAGAAAACCCCGAAGACCATCAGGGCTTCTCAGCAGCCTGTGCCCTGAGATTGAATCCCCTGATTCACAGAACCAGTGGTGTCTGAAAAAAAACATGGGTTTGCCTCTGGGTGATGCACGCAGTCCTGGTGGTTGGCGTGGTGGCGTTCTTTGAAGGTGTGTTGTCACAGTAACTCCATTTCACAAGTTACTTGTAAGCAAACCACATAGAGTATTTGCATGTTGCCTTTGTAATTTTACTCCAAATTTAAGTCACATTGATAACCTGTCAGGCCTTCTTGAGAAAAGGTGGGACAGAGACTTGGGAATTTTCATGCTTACTTTATGAACCCCAGATCCTACTCACATCTGGGAAGCCAGAGACTTTTGGGGTCTTTGCAAAGGAGTGATTACAAATTTCCCTCTACCTGGGAGGCCTGAAAACAACATTATTTGGGAATAAAGAGTTCTGGTTGTGGTAATGGCTACTAACTTGTGTGTAAAAGAAGGCCCTACACTGGCCAAAGCAGCAAAGGAAATTTCTGGGCTTCTGCAGCTGGAAGTCCAGATTAGCTCAGGCACTCCAGTGAGATGAATGAAAGTGAACATGAACAGAGCCTACATGCAGTGAGCCCTGAACAGAGGCTGCACACGCCCAGGCATCTAACCTCCACCCACACAATGGCCCAGGCTCTCTCCTCATCTCATTTTCTGAGCGATAGGTTGAGAAGCAAGATCCACAGCTGGAGAGCGGCGGGCCCATGGCACAGATGGGACCAGGAGGGTATAAAAGGCTGAGTCCCTAAGCACTGCTCAGTCTTGCCTCCAGTGTCCCAGGTCCCTTCTTTCTGCTTCTTGGATCTGTTACTCTCTGAATTTGTTTCATTCTCCCCTCCTGGGCACAGGCTTCCTCCCTGCTTGGAGAAACCCTCACTGGACAGCTTCCTTACCTAGGATCTCCAGGACAGGGCAGTTTCTCCCAGTAGCTCTATAGAGAAGGAACTGGTCTAGACAGGAAATATATCTGAGTGACAAGGGTGCCAGGCACGGTGACAAACTGAGATTCCAACAACAGCCGTGGCTACTTCAGGGATATAGCCCAGGATTGCAAGATCTTCCAATTTTCAAGAAAAGCCTGATATCTGTATTTTTCATATAAAATTTTCTGCTTTTTAAAATGCCATGTATGCATTCATTGTTCAACTTCTGCTCTCTAAGAATAGTCCTGGAGAACCAGCCTTAGCTGCTCATTCATTCTTGAAGCAGTTACTTTGATCAGTCCAGGGCCCGGGGCTCTCCAGCCTTCTGGGACCTGTGTTCACTGCCTGGTGGAGGAGGGGCCATGATGGACAGACTGCCTCCCTCCCCTCCGACCACCCTGCAGGAAGATGGAGTTCCGAAGAAGTGATTGAATAAATTTGAAAACTTCCATAGAACTGCTTGTAAGAGTCCATAGTCCCACAAAACAAATTGTAAAGAAAAAAAAGTTAAAGTTGGTTATATTTTTTTGGGAATAGCTTCAAAGCAGAAATGAATATACCAGTCTAAGAGAAGGCTGATGTAAGCAGTAGTGACATTTCTGCAGCTTCTAACGAATATCCTTTGGTCAGAAATTAGGGGAACCTCTGAGATCGAGTTGGAGGCTCAGTTTCTATTTCCTATTCAAATTTTGGTCTGTCTGATGAAATAAATACAAAGGAACCAGATGTGGTACCTTTGTAGCATTTGCTGATTTTATCGGAGGATTTCCCTGCAAGGTTGTTCCACCTGGGGCAAGGTCTGGATTATCATTAGCAACTTTTGGGACCTTTCTAACTTGGGTTAAAACTGCCTAGGCCATCTAGAAGAAAAAAAATACTGTGTTTACACATGGCAGACTTCAAATACATTACTGAAAAATTCTGCAGGCATGAAGCTGAATATTCCTTGATGTGTAAGTGTGTGCTCATTTCAGTTCACTCACTCAGTTGTGTCCACCTCTTTGGAACCCCATGGACTGCAGCACGCCAGGCTTCCCTGTCCATCACCAACTCCTGGAGCTTGCTTAAACTCTTGTCCATAGAGTCAGTGATGCTATCCAATCATCTCATTCTCTGTCATCCCCTTTTGCTCCAGCCTTCAATCTTTTCCAGCATCAGGGTCGTTTCAAATGAGTGAGTTCTTTGCATCAGGTGGCCAAAGTATTGGACTTTCAGCTTCAACATCAGTCCTTCCAATGAATATTGAGGACTCATCTCCTTTAGGATGGACTGATTGGATCTTATTGCTGTCCAAGAGACTCTCAAGAGTCTTCTCCAACACTGCAGTTCAAAAGCATCAATTCTACAGCACTCAGCTCTATGGTCACTCTCACATTCACACATGACTACTGGAAAAAGCATAGCCTTGACTAGATTGACCTTTTTTGGCAAAGTAATGTCTCTGCTTTATAATATAATGTCTAGGTTAGTCATAACTTTCTTCCAAGGAGCAAGTGTCTTTTAATTTCATGGTTGCAGTCATCACCTGTAGCAATATTGGAGCCCCCAAAAATAAAGTATGTCATTGTTTCCACTGTTTCCCCATCTATTTGCCATTAAGTGATGGGACCAGATGCCATGATCTTCATTTTCTGAAAGCTGAGTTTTAAGCCAACTTTTTCACTCTCCTCTTTCACTTTCATCAAGAGGCTCTTTAGTTCTTCTTCACTTTCTGCCTTAAGGGTGGTGTCATCTGCAAGTCTGAGGTTATTGATATTTCTCCTGATATTTCAAGATTATTGATAATCTTGATTCCCGCTTGTGCTTCATCCAGACCAACATTTCTCATGGTGTGCTCTGCATATAAGTTAAATAAGCAGGGTGACAATATATAGCCTTGATGTACTCCTTTTCTGATTTGGAACCAGTCTGTTGTTCCATGTCCAGTTCTAACTGTTGCTTCCTGACCTGCATACAGATTTCTCAAGAGGCAGGTCAGGTGGTCTGGTATTCCCATCTCTTGAAGAATTTTCCACAGTTCATTGTGATCCACACAGTCGAAGGCTTTGATGTAGTCAATAAAGCAGAAGTAGATGATTTTCTGGAACTTTCTTGCTTTTTTGATGAGCCAACAGATGTTGGCAATTTGATCTCTGGTTCCTCTGCCTTTTCTAAAATCAGCTTGAATATCTGGAAGTTCACGGTTCACGTACTGTTGAAGTCTGGCTTGGAGAATTTTGAGCATTACTTTGCTAGTGTGTGAGATGAGTGCAATTGTGCAGCCGTTTGAATATTCTTTGGCATTGCCTTTCTTTGGGATTGAAATGAAAACGGACCTTTTCCATTTCTGTGGCCACTGCTGAGTTTTCCAGATTTGTTGGAATATTGAGTGCAACACTTTCACAGCATCATGTTTTAGGATTTGAAACAGCTCAACTGGAATTCCATAACTCACCTCCACCAGCTTTGTTCATAGTGATGCTTCCTAAGGCCCACTTGACTTTGCATTCCAGAATGTCTGGCCCTAGGTGAGTGATCACACCATCGTGATTATCTGGGTCGTGAAGATCTTTTTTGTATAATTCTTCTGTGTATTGTTGTCACCTCTTCTTAATATCTTCTGCTTCTGTTAGGTCCATACCATTTCTGTCCTTTATTGTGCTCATCTTTGCATGAAATGTTCCCTTGGTATCTCCAATTGTCTTGAAGAGATCTCTAGTCTTTCCCATTCTATTGTTTCCTCTGTTTCTTTGCATTGATCGCTGAGGAAGGCTTTTTTATCTCTCCTTGCTATTCTTTGGAACTCTGCATTCAGATGAGTATCTTTCCTTTTCTCCTTTGCCTTTTGTGTCTTGTCTTGTCTTTGTAAGGCCTCCTTGAACAACCATTTTGCCTTTTTGCATTTCTTTTTCTTGGGGATGGTCTCGATCCCTGCCTCCTGTACAATGTCATGAACCTCCGTCCACAGTTCTTCAGACACTGTATCAGATCTAATCCCTTGAATCTATTTGTCACTTCCATTGTATAATAATAAGGGATTTGATTTAGCTCATACCTGAATGGTCTAGTGATTTCCCCTACTTTCTTCAATTTAAGCCTGAATTTGGAAATAAGGAGTTCATGATCTGAGCCACAGTCAACTCCTGGTCTTGTTTTTGCTTACTGTATAGAGCTTCTCCATCTTTGGCTGCAAAGAATATAATCAATTTGATTTTGGTGTTGGCCATATGGTGATGTCCATGTGTAGAGTCATCTCTTGTGTTGTTGGAAGACAGTGTTTGCTCTGACCAGTACGTTCTCTTGGCAAAACTCTGTTAGCCTTTGACCTGCTTTGTTTTGTACTCCAAGGCCAAATTTGCCTGTTACTCCAGGTGTTTCTTGACTTCCTACTTTTGCATTCCAGTTCCCTATAATGAAAAGGACATCTTTTTGGGGTGTTAGTTCTGGAAGGTCTTGTAGGTCATCGTAGAACCATTCAACTTCATCTTCTTCTGCATTACTGGTTGGGGCATAGACTTGGATTACCATGATATTGAATGGTTTGCCTTGGAAATGAGCAGAGATCATTCTGTTGTTTTTGAGATTGCATCCAAGTATACTGCATTTTGGACTCTTTTGTTGACCATGATGGCTACTCCATTTCTCCTAAGGGACTTTTGCCCACAGTATAATGGTCATCTGAGTTAAATTCACCCATTCCAGTCCATCTTAGTTCACTGATTCCTAAAATGTTGATGTTTACTCTTGCCATCTCCTGTTTGACCACTTCCAATTTGCCTTGATTCATGGACCTAACATTCCAGGTTCCTGTGCAATATTGCTCTTTACATCATTGAACCTTGCTTCTATCACCAGCCCCATCCACAACTGGGTGTTATTTTTGCTTTGGCTCTGTATTTTCATTCTTTCTAGAGTTATTTCTCCACTGATCTCCAGTAGCATATTGGGCACTTACCCACCTGCAGAGTTCATCTTTCAGTGTCCTATCTTTTTGCCTTTTCATACTGTTCACGGGGTTCTCAAGGCAAGAATACTGAAGGGGTTTGACATTTCCTTCTCCAGTGGACTAAGTTTTGTCAGAACTTTCCACCATGACCCGTCCATCTTGGGTGGCCCTACATGGCATGGCTCATAGTTTCATTGAGTTAGACAAGGCTGTGGTCCATGTGATCAGATTGGTTAGTTTTCTATGATTGTGGTTTTGGTCTATCTGCCCTCTAGTGGAAAAGAATAAGAGACTTATGGAAGTTACCTGATGGGAGAGACTGACTGGGCAAAACTGGGTCTTGTTCTGATGGGCCATGCTCAGTAAATGTTTAATCCAATTTTCTGTTATGGGTGGGGCTGGGTTCCCTGAGGAACTCAGGTTTGACCTGAGGCCTGTGGAGGTAGTAAAGATAATGGCAACCTCCTTCCAAAGGAGGTCAGTTAGAGTCCCCAACCCTGCAGCAGGCCACCACCAACCCACACCTCTGCCAGAAACTCCTGGACACTCTAGGCAAGTCTGGGCCAGTCTTTTGTGGGGCCACTGCTCCTTTCTTCTGGGTCCTGGTGTGCACAAGCTTTTGTTTGTACCCTCCAAGAGACCTGTGTTAAGTTCTGGTGGCTCTGTGGTGGGGTTAATGGTGACCTCCTCCAAGAGGGCTTATGCCATACCCAGGTCTACTGCATCCAGGGCCCCTGCCCTTGCAGCAGTCCACACCTGACCCATACCTCCGCAGGAGACACTCTAAGTTATGTCTCACTCTGCTACCCCAGCGACTGTAGACCACCAGGCTCCTCTCTCCATGGGATTTCTCAGGCAAAAATACTGGAGTGGGTTGCCATTTCCTTCTCCAGGGGATCTTCCTAACCCAGGGATTGAACTCAGGTCTACTGCATTGCAGGTAATTTTTTTTTTTTTTAAACCACTGAGCCACCTGGGAAGCCCCATTCCTTGGTAGGAATCATCATTTCACTCACAGGTGAAACACTCTGTGGTGCAATGAACTGAGCAACAGCAGGGGTCCTTTTGCACTTAGTCCTCATGTCTCAGTCTTCTGGTCACAAAGCCTAAGATAGTACTAGTACTTTTTTCCCTCAGGCTCAGTGCATTGAATGTCTGGGTGTTCCAGACTAACCTGGAAGGATAGTATATTAGTACACATAACATGACCTCTTATGTATTGAGTTTGCCTTATTTCAGGTGCTATTTATACCCTTCATCTTATAAAGTATCTATAACCGTTTAAAAATTTTTAAAACTGAGCCTCCAGAAGTTGGCGTGAAGCTATATATACAAATTACATGTATCATATAGCCAGTATTGGCAGAGGGAAGGCACTAGGAATATCGTATAGGATGTTTTTAGCTACAGCTAACAGAATGACAGCTAAAGCCTTCCTTGGCGATCACTGCAAAGAAATAGAGGAAAACAACAGAATGGGAAAGACTAGAGATCTCTTCAAGAAAATTAGAGATACCAAGGGAACATTTCATGCAAAGATGGGCTCGAGAAAGGACAGAAATGGTATGGACCTAACAGAAGCAGAAGATATTAAGAAGAGATGGCAAGAATACACAGAAGAATTGTACAAAAAAGATCTTCACGACCAAGATAATCATGATGGTGTGATTACTCACCTAGAGCCAGACATCCTGGAATGTGAAGTCAAGTGAGTCTTAGAAAGCATCACTACGAACAAAGCTAGTGGAGGTGATGGAATTCCAGTTGAGCTATTTCAAATCCTGAAAGATGATGCTGTCAAAGTGCTGCACTCAATATGCCAGCAAATTTGGAAAACTCAGCAGTGGCCACAGGACTGGAAAAGGTCAGTTTTCATTCCCATCCCAAAGAAAGACAATGGCAAAGAATGCTCAACTTCCGCACAATTGCACTCATCTCACATGCTAGTAAAGTAATGCTCAAAATTCTCCAAGCCAGGCTTCAGCAATACGTGAACCGTGAACTCCCTGATGTTCAAGCTGGTTTTAGAAAAGGCGGAAGAACCAGAGATCAAATTGCCAACATCTGCTGGATCATGGAAAAAGCAANAAGGAGTACGTCAAGGCTGTATATTGTCACCCTGCTTATTGAACTTCTATGCAGAGAACATCATGAGAAATGCTGGACTGGAAGAAGCACAAACTGGAATCAAGATTGCCAGGAGAAATATCAATAACCTCAGATATGCAGATGACACCACACTTATGGCAGAAAGTGAAGAGGAACTAAAGAGTTTCTTGATGAGAGTGAAAGTGGAGAGTGAAAAAGTTGGCTTAAAGCTCAACATTCAGAAAGTGAAGATCATGGCATCTGGTCCCATCACTTCATGGAAAATAGATGGGGAAACAGTGGAAACGGTGACAGACTTTATTTTGGGGGGCTCCAAAATCACTGCAGATGGTGACTGCACCCATGAAATTAAAAGACGCTTACTCCTTGGAAGAAAAGTTATGACCAACCTAGATAGCATGTTCAAAAGCAGAGATGTTACTTTGCCAACAAAGGTCCATCTAGTCAAGGCTATGGTTTTTCTCGTAGTCATGTATGGATGTGAGAATTGGACTGTGATGAAAGCTGAGCACTGAAGAATTGATGCTTTTGAACTGTGGTGTTGGAGAAGACTCTTGAGAGTCCCTTGGACTGCAAGGAGATCCAATCAGTCCATTCTGAAGGAGATCAATCCTGGGATTTCTTTGGAAGGCATGATGCTAAAGCTGAAACTCCAGTAATTTGGCCACCTGATGCGAAGAGTTGACTCATTGGAAAAGACTCTGATGCTGGGAGGGATTGGGGGCAGGAAGAGAAGGGGACGACCGAGGATGAGATGGCTGGATGGCATCACTGACTCGATAGACGTGAGTCTGAGTGAACTCTGGGAGTTGGTGATAGACAGGGAGGCCTGGCGTGCTGTGATTCATGGGGTCGCAAAGAGTCGGACACGACTGAGTGACTGAACTGAACTGAACGGAATGACTCATAAGGAATTGTATTTTCTAACGTAAGTTCAGAAGTGAGACAGTTCTAGGACTGCTTAATTTCATAGCTCAGATGATAGCAGCAAGAACCCAGGTTCTTTCTTCCTGTCATCCTTCACAAATTAGCCTTGGCTTCCGTCCTCACTGCTGCAAGTTGGCTGCATCTTGCGCAGACTTGGCCACCCCTAGAGCCAGGGGGCAGTGAGAGAGCCTCACTGGTGCTCACTCCCTTTTCTCACGCTAGGTTTTGAATGGTCTGCAGCTTCAGATTGCAATCTCACATGTTACAATTCTTTTAGTATTTGATAGTATTTATGTTGCTGATCTCTTTATAACGAAAATTTGGAAGGAGAAATAACACCTTTAGGAGCTAACTCTGCTTTAACACACAAAAAAAGCTTTCTTGCTACTTCTTTGATCATATAAGTATTAAGTGTGAAAAAATGTGACAAATCAAACTAAAGCGGACAGTAAAGTCTGTCTCATTAGGGTACTGTTCATAATGTGTCCTGGCTTCAGAAACACAAGCAGCGATAAAGTCTAAACGGCTGCCCCAGGATGTGTGCTTCTCCCACAGTGCCATGGGCTTCTTCCCAGCATGGCATGTGCCTCAGGGTTGGGCCACGCTGCCATACTGTGGGGTCCTCCTGTAGGTGTGAAGACAGAGCTTTATCATCTTTGCACCTTCAGCCTCCACTGCAGTGACAGAGCACAGTGGAACCTCTGTTATGGTTTTTTGAAGAAAATTGATCATGTATATAAAAACATTTTCTAAAGAGCAGTGTAGTGTAAATAATTTTTATGAAAGCTAAAACTTGCTACATACGAGCATGTACTTAGTAAGGACTTTGTTACACTAATTTAATTTTTTTACTGTAAGAGCCACAGACCGTCAACAAACATTTTTCATTTAATTTTCATTTTTGTCAACACATGTGCATAGTTTTGAAAGTGAAACAGTTTTACAACAACAACAAAAAATCAAAGCAGTCTTTGCCCTCCCCACTTCACCTATCCCAATTCCTACTCCTGTGGCAAATATTTAAACTCTTTTAGTTCTTTTTTTTTTTGGTTCTTATCTTCACATTGTAAAATAATAAGGTTACTTGCTATTTTTTTATTGTACAGTTTTAGACATTGTCTTAGCCCATTCAGGATGCTATAACAAAGTATTACAGTTTGGGTAGTTTATGAACAACACAAATTTATTTCTCATACTTCTGGAGGCTGGAAGTCTGAGGCCAGGTCACCAGCATGGTTGGGTTCTGGAAAGACCCTTTTGTGGGCTGTAGAATGCCACCTTCTCATTGTGTCCATGAGTGGAAGAGAGCAGAGAGAGGAAGCAAGCTAAAGCCTGACTCTTCGGGGGTACTAATCACATTTATGAGGGCTTTTCCTTCATGATCTCATCCAATTACTTCCCACAGGCCACACCTCCTGACATAATCACATGGTGGTTGGTGTTTCAAGATTTGAGTTTCAGGGGAAAACAAACATTCAGTCGTAATAGACACCATCTTATTAACTTATAACCATAGAATCCCCTGGAGGAGGACATGGCAACCTGCTCCAGTATTCTTGCCTGGAGAATACACATGGACAGAGGAGAATGGTGGGCTGCAGCCCATGGGGTCACAGAGAGTCAGACACGATGGAGCGACTAAGCACAGCAAATATAGAATGTGAAGTTTAACTCCTTTCATACCCCTCCTCACATTCTCCCAAGATAGTTAATCCTATAGATTCAGTTCAGTTCAGTCGCTCAGTCGTGTCCGACTCTGTGACCCCATGAATCACAGCACGCCAGGCCTCCCTGTCCATCACCATCTCCCGGAGTTCACTCAGACTCACGTCCATTGAGTCAGTGATGCCATCCAGCCATCTCATCCTGGGTCATCCCCTTCTCCTCCTGCCCCCAATCTCTCCCAGCATCAGTCTTTTCCAATGAGTCAGCTCTTCGCATCAGGTGTCCAAAGTACTGGAGTTTCAGCTTTAGCATCATGCCTTCCAAAGAAATCCCAGGATTGATCTCCTTCAGAATGGACTGGTTGGATCTCCTTGCAGTCCAAGGGACTCTCAAGAGTCTTCTCCAACACCACAATTCAAACGCATCAATTCTTCAGCGCTCAGCCTTCTTCACAGTCCAACTCTCACATCCATACATGACCACAGGAAAAACCATAGCCTTGACTAGACGGACCTTAGTCGGCAAAGCAATGCCTCTGCTTTTGAATATACTATCTAGGTTGGTCATAAGTTTTCTTCCAAGGAGTAAGCGTCTTTTAATTTCATGGCTGCAATCACCATCTGCAGTGATTTTGGAGACCCCAAAATAAAGTCTGACACTGTTTCCACTGTTTCCCCATCTATTTCCCATGAAGTGATGGGACCGGATGCCATGATCTTCGTTTTCTGAATGTTGAGCTTTAAGCCAATTTTTTCACTCTCCTCTCTCAGTTTCATCAAGAGGCTTTTTAGCTCCTCTCACTTTCTGCCATAAGGGTGGTGTCATCTCCATATCTGAGGTTATTGATATTTCTTCCGGCAATCTGATTAAACCAAAATTCTATTTTCCAGCATCATGATTGTATAAACAACTATGTTATGGAGTATACTGTAACTATTTTCTTTTACTGTTACTCTTTCCCTGGGAATTAATAGTTCCCGCAAAATTTCCCAATTTTGTAATGTAGCTATCCTTTATTGTATATCCTCAAATTCTTTGCCAGAGTATAAAATTCCTAAAACATTTCAACATATCAAGTAATCTATGTGATTCATATTTTTCTTGGTTAACATCCTTCTAGAGATTTCTATTCCAGTCTATCAAGCAGTTTACTGTGTCCTCATTTTCCCATAGATTTTTTTTTTTTTTTTTTCTGCTTCCAATACTGGACTGGTACTTTCTTAGCCCAGTTGTAGAGTCTCTGTCATCAGTCTGGAGATCTCATCCACTACTCTAAGAATTCTCATCTGTGTTGGATATCCTGTTACCTAGATCCCATATCTTTCTCATTCTTGGTGTATTTCTTTGCTTTGGTTAATTACAACCTCTAATAGTTCCTTTTTTTTCTCTTTTTGAGACTGGCTTGTCTGAAAAACTATTTATTTTACTTTCATATTTTGACTGATGTTTTGGGATGATGTTTTCAACTTAAAGATTCTATGCTGAAAGTCATTTTGAAGGATTACTCTTCTTCCTGCTGAAAAGTCCAAAGCCATTCTGATTCCTGGCCCACTGTGTGTGCCTGGTTTTCTCTCTAGCACATACTAGAGTCTTCTCACTTTTCCCAGTTTTTTGAGATTGTAAGGTGGCTTGCTTTGACGTGTTTACTGTTATTTCAATTATTGTGGCAAGCTGTTGGTGGGCTTTTTCAGTCAGGAAACTTAGGGCCTTCAGTCCCGGAAAATTCTATTTCTCTAGTAATTTTCTTCATTCAGAGTGAAGAAAGTCTAGCTCTCAAGTTAGGTGAACTAGTTTTCTTGTATTTTCTCTCATTTTTCAATCTCTTGTTTATATGTCCTTCATTAAAAATATATATATTGCTCTTTATATGACACCTTGATCATGCTTTATGGATGCAATATCTCCTTTTTCTTCATTTAAAAAATGAATTACAGATTTTGAAAAGTATCTTGATTTCTACATTATCTTTTTTCTTTCTTTCCTTTCCTTTTTTTTTTCTATTATTCTTCACAAAGACTTTCCTCCAGTATCTGCTAATCCTTGAGTTCTTACATATTTAAGAGTGATAAACTATTACAACATCTAGGAAAACTCTACATGGAAGGGTTTGCTTTTGATGTGGTTGCCCAGAGAGTAGCTGGCTATTCTGGGGAAAAACCCTCGAATGTCAATACCTCCCATCAAGGCTCCCGTTCATCAGTGTTTTCCCCAGAGAGGCACTCTGATTTCCTGCTGTGGGATGTGGTGGAGGGGAGGGCCTATGCCTGAATTTCAGAGTTGGAAGCCAAGTGAGGATAAGGACTTGACTTTTGCCTCATGCTCTGTTTATTCCTGGGCCTAGACTCTCTTTGCTATACCATCTCTAAAGAGTGATCCTCCTCATGGTTGAGGGAGGGGTGGTCCCATGCTGTGAGGAGTGGGCAAAGGGACTCATGACACTTTTGTCCATTTTCATTGAATCCTCTTGTTCTCAGCTCACTGGAACCTCTGCATGAGAATCACCAGATGCTTCTACTCCCTGAGACTTCCTGGGTTCTGAGGTATGAACCTGCCCTCAGCCCCTGGCCCAGCCCCTGCAGCCCTGACTCTCTGCCTCCTCTGGTCTGCTCAGTTAATCACCGCTAGCTCTGATCGCTGCTTTCAGAAGTTTAGCTGACCTCTTTCTGCTCTAACTCCTTTCATGTTCTCTTTGCCTTTGTGGGTTGACATCTTTTTAATTTCTTTTCTGTTACTTTAATGGGGTATTGTGAGGGAGTAGAGGAAATGTGTTTGTGCCTACACGTATTTTCATAAAGCCGTAACACCTGAAGTCATTTACCAATCCACCTGTGTGTCTCTTGTCCACATTTGGGACAATTCCACTGTCTCCTAGCCACCCACCACATTTCCAGTGAAATGGCCTCCCCTCTTATATTTGGAGTTAAGTGGGGCAGAGGAGAGGGGTGGGTGGGATCTGCAGGACTAGGATCCTTACTTTCAATGCAGAACTGGAATGCAGGGGGGTGTATGAAGCAACCCCTGCTAGTTTTCAGAGTATCAGACACTACTCCTGGGTCTAAGTAACTCTAAGAATATGTCAGAATTTAATCAAGGAGTAAAACAGTAAGCTAATCCTTAAAGCTGCCAAATTTAAAATGATGCTATATGAGGAAAAAACTCCCATGATGAAACATTTCGGTGCCTGTCTAAAAGAACAGCCATTGATCTTTTTAGTACTGTGCCTAAAAAGAAAACAAGAGGTTTCTGACTATAATGAAAAAGTAGGATTGGGAGATGGAGAGACTTGAAAGGCCCCCCTTGACATTAAGAACTCCCTGAAATGGTGGTTACTGGGCCAAAAGTGACCCTTCTACTTCAAGCAGAGTTTGCAGATGAACAGTTTGGATGAGTCGTGTCTGTTTCTTCACAGGCCATCTGCTGAATTCCACTGGTGGGCACAGTGGTCAAGGACTCATGGACAATGCACCACAAGAATAACCACAGCCCCCCTCCGCCCAGTCCCATGAGTGGGTGGAGTAAGAATCCTGGAGCTGGATTCTTGGCGGACCCTGAGGGTTCTTTGCTGAGAAGTTGCCAGGAGACCTGTGGGGATGTTGGGAAAGGTACCAGCTGGGCCTGGGCTTGCTCCTGGGTACAGAATGTTTTATTCAGTGGGGAAAAGTAGTGTTGGGCCATATGAATAAAGACTTCAGATTCTGGGTAGGGGACTGTTTAACTCTCTCCCTCTTCCTTGGGCTCTAAACGCAGCCTAAGGCATTTGGAATTTGGCCCACACTGATCATAATATAGGTGACAATGAAATCTGGGCCACCCCAAATCAATGAATCCTTAACAAGCCAAAACTGGCTGTTGGGGCTTGTCTGAAGAATTGTGACGTTGCCAGTTGGGTAAATATCCTTTGTATAAACACAGTAATGGGTAAGCTATTTTTTTCCCCAGTTAGCAGGCTCTTTATAAGACGGCTCTTGTGTTTCTACTTGGAGGCTGAAAAAGTTGTCCTCCCTAAGCACTTAGGGTCCTAATGTAGGAACAAGATGAAATGTCTGATTCAGCAATATTTGGTTTTCATCCAGCCCAGGGTTCTGTGGCCAAGGCCTGAGAAGAAGAGGAGGACAGTAGGAATGTGAAGGTGAGCAATGGTAGGGAGGAGGCATGTGGGGATGGTGGACGGAAAAGTGGTCCTCAATCGAAGTCTTAACCTATAGAACCTGTGGATATGACCTTATTTAGAAAATAGAGCCTTTACAGGTGTAACTATGTTAAAAATCTCAAGCTGAGATCATCCTGGATATAAGGAGCCTAAATCCCCAATGACTGATAGGAATCCTTGTAAGAGAAAGGGGAGGAAGATTTCAGACACATAGAGAATATAATCATGTGGAGATGCAGGCAGAAATTGGAGAGATACTGCCACAGCCAAGGAACTACCAGAAGCCTGAAGAAGCAGGAAGAATTCTCTTCTAGAACCTTCAGGGAGAGTGTGATCCTGCTGACACCTTGATTTCACACTTCCTCAGAACTGCGAGAAAATAACTTTGTTTTATTCCACCAGGCTTGTGGTCATTCATTACAGCAACCCTTGAAAACAAATTCAGTGGGGGAGATCTGGAAAGAAAGAGACAGTAGAAATGTGTAGGCAAGGGCGAGGACAGCCTTGGAGACTGAGGCAGGGAGAGACAGGGGCTGTGTAATAACTCCTCCTCCCTCCCTGTCTTAGTCTGTTCTGGTGGCCACACAAAAGAACATTGACTGGCTGTCTTAAGTGACAAAAATTAATCTCCTCATAGTTCTGGAGCCTGGATGTTAAAGGTCAAGGTACCAACATGGTCAGTTTTCAGTGAAGACTCTTTTCCCAGCTTGTAGATGACCAGTTCCTAACTATGTCCTCATAAGTGAAGTGAGCTCACTCAGTCATGCCTGACTCTTTGTGACCCCATGGACTGTAGCCTACCAGACTTCTTTGTCCATGGGAGTTTCCAGGCAAGAATACTAGAGTGGATTGCCATTTCCTTCTCCAGGGGATCCTCCTGACCCAGGATTGAACCTGGGTCTCCCACATTGTAGGCAGATGCTTTACCGTCTGAGCCACCAGGGAAGCCCTCATAAGGCAGAGACAACAAGTTCTCTGATGTATTTTCTTAAAGACACTAATCCCATCACAAGGGTCCCACCCTCATGACCTGATCTAAACCTAATTATCTTTCTAAGTCCCCACCTCTAGATGACATCTCATCTCCTGCATTTGATTTTTGAGGAGATGCAATTCAATCCATAGCACTCTGCATGGATTTCCCGTCATAGGTCTGGAAACTTAGTAGCTGAAATTGAACAGAACTCTGCTGTATGAAACAGGGAAAATTACTCTTGATTGAAGGATAAATTAACTTGAAGAGAAGAGGTTATGTTAAGAATCAAAGAGGAACACACTTGTCTCGGGTTCTAAATAACAATTATTCCAACAGTTTGGATGATAGTGAAGGCAGCCAGGGCATCATTCAGCAGCTCTGTGAAGTGCAGGCTGAGAATTATCTTTTAGGGTTCCATTAACTTCCTCTTCTAGCATTTTCCTGCCAGGAGGGATTCCTCGACTGGTACTCTCCTATTATGAGCTGAATTGTGTTATCACCAGAACTCATATGTTGAAGTCCTCAGACATCAGAATATAAATGTATTTGGAGATATGGTCTTTAAAAGGGTAAATAAGTTAAAATGAGGTCATTAGGATAGCCTAGAAGCCAGGTCTGATGCTATAAAGAGCATTATTGTATAGGAACCAGGAATGTTAGGTCCATGAATCAAGGCAAATTGGAAGTGGTCAAACAGGAGATGGCAAGAGTGAATGTCGGCTATCTAGGAATCAGCGAACTAAAATGGACTGGAATGGGTGAATTTAACTCAGATGACCATTATATCTACTACTGTGAGCAGGAATCCTTTAGAAGAAATGGATTAGCCATCATGGTCAACAAAAGAGTCCAAAATGCAGTACTTGGATGCAATCTCAAAAATGACACAATGATCTCTGTTCATTTCCAAGGCAAACCATTCAATATCATGGTAATCCAAGCCTATGCCCCAACCAGTAACGCTGAAGAAGCTGAAGTTGAACGGTTCTATGAAGACCTACAAGACCTTCTAGAACTAACACCCAAAAAAGAAGTTCTTTTCATTATAGGGAACTGGAATGCAAAAGTAGGAAGTCAAGAAACCCCTGGAGTAACAGGCAAATTTGGCCTTGGAATGTGGAATGAAGCAGGGCAAAAAGACTAATAGAGTTTTGCCAAGAGAACGCACTGGTCATAGCAAACACCCTTTTCCAACAACACAAGAGAAGACTCTACACATGGACATCACTAGATGGTCAACACTGAAGTCAGACTGATTATATTCTTGCTGCCAAAGATGGAGAAGCTCTATACAGTCAGCAAAAACAAGACCGGGAGCTGACTGTCGTCAGATTATGAACTCCTTATTGGCAGATTCAGACTTAAATTGAAGAAAGTAGGGGAAACCACTAGACCATTCAGGTATGACCTAAATCAAATCCCTTATGATTATACAGTGGAAGTGAGAAATAGATTTAAGGGACTAGATTTGATAGACAGAGTGCCTGATGAACTATGGAATGAGGTTCGTGACATTGTACAGGAGACAAGGATCAAGATCATCCCCAAGGAAAAGAAATGCAAAAAAGCAATGGCTGTCTGAGGAGGCCTTAAAAATAGCTGTGAAAAGAAGAGAAGTGAAAAGCAAAGGAGAAAAGGAAAGATATAAGCATCTGAATGCAGAGTTCCAAAGAATAGCAAGAAGACATAAGAAAGCCTTCCTTAGAGATCAATGCAAAGAAATAGAGGAAAACAATAGAATGGGAAAGACTAGAGATCTCTTCAAGAAAATTAGAGATACCAAGGGAACATTTCATGCAAAGATGGGCTCGAGAAAGGACAGAAATGGTATGGACCTAACAGAAGCAGAAGATATTAAGAAGAGGTGGCAAGAATACACAGAAGAACTGTACAAAAAAGATTTTCACGACCCAGATAACCATGATGGTGTGATCACTCATATAGAGCTGACATCCTGGAATGTGAAGTCAAGTGGGCCTTAGAAAGCATCACTACAAACAAAGCTAGTGGAGGTGACAGAATTCCAGTTGAGCTATTTTGAATCCTGAAAGATGATGCTGTGAAAGTGCTGCATTCAGTATGTCAGCAAATTTGGAAAACTCAGCAGTGGCCGCAGGACTGGAAAAAGTCAGTTTTCATTCCAATTCCAAAGAAAGGCAATGCAAAAGAATGCTCAAACTACTGCACAATTGCACTCATCTCACATGCTAGTAAAGTAATGCTCAAAATTCTCCAAGCCAGTCTTCAGCAATACATGAACCGTGAACTTCCAGATGTTCAGCTGGTTTTAGAAGAGGCAGAGGAACCTGAGATCAAATTGCCAGCATCTGCGGGATCATGGAAAATGCAAGAGAGTTCCAGAAAAATATCTATTTCTGCTTTATTGACTATGCCAAAGCCTTTGACTGTGTGGATCACAATAAACTGTGGACAATTCTGAAAGAGATGGGAATACTGGACCACCTAACCTGCCTCTTGAAAAATCTGTATGCAGGTCAGGAAGCAACAGTTAGAACTGGACATGGAACAACAGACTGGTTCCAAATAGGAAAAGGAGTACGTCAAGGCTGTATATTGTCACCCTGCTTATTNAAAATCACTGCAGATGGTGATTGCAGCCATGAAATTAAAAGACGCTTACTCCTTGGAAGAAAAGTTATGACCAACCTAGATAGCATATTGAGAA
Source organism: Redunca redunca (assembly GCA_006410935.1). NCBI lineage: Eukaryota > Metazoa > Chordata > Mammalia > Artiodactyla > Bovidae > Redunca > Redunca redunca. The sequence goes on from SJYQ01003484.1 coordinate 56,176, forward strand.
GCAGAGACATTAGTTTGCAAACACAGTTCCATCTAGTCAAGGCTATGGTTTTTCCGGTGGTCATGTATGGATGTGTGAGTTGGGCTGTGAAGAAAGCTGAGCGCCGAAGAATTGATGCTTTTGAACTGTGGTGTTGGAGAAGACTCTTGAGAGTCCCTTGGACTGCAAGGAGATCCAATCAGTCCATTCTAAAGGAGACCAGTCATGGGTGTTCATTGGAAGGACTGATGCTGCAGCTGAAACTCCAATACTTTGGCCACCTCATCAAAGAGTTGATCATTGGAAAAGACTGATGCTGGGAGGGATTGGGGGCAGGAGGAGAAGGGGACGACTGAGGATGAGATGGCTGGATGGCATCACCGACTCGATGGACATGAGTTTGACTGAACTCTGGGAGTTGGTGATGGACAGGGAGGCCTGGCGCACTCCAGTTCATGGGGTTGCAGAGTCGGACACAACTGAGCGACTGAACTGTACTGAATCTAATCTGACTGCTTTTCTTGTAAGAAGAGGTTAGGACACAGACATGCACAGAAGAAAGACGCTATGAATACTAAGGAAGATGATGACCGTTTACAAGCAAACTAAAGAGAGAGACCTCGGAAAGAGACAAACTCTGTTGATATCTGATTTTGAACTTCCAGCCTCCAGAACTATGAGAAAATCAACTTCTGTTCGTTAACCCACCTAGTCTATGGTGCTTTGTATGGCTATGTCTGAGGAAACTAAAGCTTCTCTAAGACTAGTGCTTCAAGTAGAACCTTCCTTGCTCTATCAACAAGCTCCTGACTCCAGCCCATGTGCATTCTAGCATCCTCATCCCCTTGGCCTGTTAAAGCCTCCAGGAACATGTTGGAACTCCTGTTCATTCATTCTTACCTAACCGCTAGAGTTTTAGCAAGTTATTCAATCTCTTGGAATCTTTACTTCATCCATAAAACTGAAGATAATCAAGTCTCCCTGGTTGTGCAAATTAAATGAATTCACATACACAAAAGTGTAACCAAGCAAGACCCTATGTGGCCTTCCCAGAACAGGCCCCACCACCTTCCATGTCCTCCTCCTGCCTCTTTTATGTAGAAAAATTTAGCCTTCTAGGCCTTCCTGGAGTTTCAAAGAGTAAATTTCATCAGAGAAGTGAGAAGATACAGAAAACAGTCAAACAAAACAAAATAATAATGAAGCCCCTAAACAAAGTCAAAGACCTTAATTCCTCCTCAAAGGCATAGATAATAATCTGAGCCATATCCTTTGAACTATTCTTCAGATACTCAGACCTCCATCAGGTGGAAAAAGTTAGCTGTATGCTACCCACAAGCATGTAGACCCTAGACTGGTTGGAAGCAGAAGGTTGATGGTGTTGGCTCCTGATTGCCTCACTACCAACTTATCAGAAGAATGTCCCTGAGCTGATCATACTTTTGATAATCTCATCCCTCACTCTATCTTTAAAAGTATTCCCTGGAAGCCTTTGGGGAGTTTGGGCCTGTTAAGCACTGGCTTCCTGGACTTCCTGCTTGGCACCCTGCAATAACCACTGCACATTCCTTCACGTCAACCCCGTGTCAGTAGCTTGGCTTTACTGCTTGTGGGCAAGCAGACCCAAGTTTGGTTTGGTAACAAAAGGATTAAATAAAGCTGAGGCCCAATCACTCTAGCACCTTCTTCTATTTTATCTACATTAGAGGACATTTGCCATGTTTTGCAGCCCAACAACAGAGTCTGCCTCTTTGGAGGAAAAGCAGATAATCTATGGAAGTTAGGGCCCTGTCTCCCACTGCATGAAGACAACTCTGGAAGTGGGGCAGGGAGTGTAACTTACTCATCCAGATTCTCCCACTCAGGTTAGGTAGCTTTTGAGGTGCTTTTTAAATGTCAATCCGTGTTGCTTCCAGGAATGTTTTCAAACTCACCATCCGACCAGTCATGATCTCTTCTCCAAGTCATAACTGCTCCTCCCTTTCTGTGGCTCCCCAAGTCTATCAGTCAGCAGACCCCATGGACACCTCTCTGCAGAATCTCCCTTAGTATCCATCCCCAATGACCCTACTTTGTTTCTGCTCTTACCATTTCTGTCTCCAGTTCTGTCAATAGGCTTCTCAGGGATCCTTCAGCTTCTAGATTGTTCTCCTCAGTTCAACCCATCTTGTCCACAGTTTCCAGATTAATAAAAAACTATCAAAGCTGCCACATTATATGTAAAATATTAAGACTGAGAGTCAAGTTCTTACTCCAATTGAGTTATTTAAGATACTCCGTTACTTTCCTTCACCATTCTGTGCTCAGTGTGGGCACTCTTAAATTTCACTGTGTTTTGGGATTAACCGCATTGTAGAGAGACAGAAAGATATAAGAAATAAATTGAGAAAAGATCCATAGAAACATATTTTACACCATAAAAGAGTCAATTATTAGGTGTTAGAAAAATATAAACGTTGCAGTGTGTTTTATATGCTGTTTCCAAGAATAAAAATATGCCAGATCTGTGGGTAAAGGAGTTGGTTGGTCAGATTTCTGGACGGCGCTTCCTTTAAACTGTTAGTACTGCTGTGCTGCTTCACGGGCAATAACCAGTCACCAAAGAGAAGAAAATCTGAATAGAGGCCTTGGAGGAAAAGCCGATCTGAGGATCAATTATTGCCTTGTTAAGCAGTAATATGGGGTTATTGTAGATTTGGGGGAGTATGGTGGTTAAAATGTACTTTTTAGAACAACTTTCTAGAAACCAAGAATTTTCCAAATTTAAGAAGTAACTGAAAGAGTAACTTAAAGAAATGCAGTCTCCCCATGGAACCAGATTATCCAACAAAAAAAGGGAAAGGAATGATGCTAAATGGAAGCAAAATAGAAGTGACCCTTCCAGATGATTATTTTGAAACTCATTTCGAAGAAGCTATCTACTAGACAATGCTACCAAGTGGCCTGTGGGTCTATTGTTTCACATTTCTAGAGGCTAGAAGTCTGAAATCAAGATGTCAACAGGGTCAGGCTATCTCTGAAAGCCCTAAGGAGGCTTCTTCCTTGATCTTCCAGCTTCTTGTGGGTGCCGGGATCATTGGTGTTCCTTGGTTTGGGTGTCCTATGGGATCACATGTACTCTTACTCTGTGCCCCTCTGTGTCTACACTTCCCTCTTTTTATAAGGACTTTAGCCATCAGATTGAAAGTGAAAGTGAAGTCGCTCAGTCGTGTCCGACTCTTTGCGACCCCATGAACTGCAGCCCACCAGGCTCCTCTATCCATGGGATTCTCCAGTCAAGAATACTGGAGTGGGTTGCCATTTCATTCTCCAGGGGATCTTCTTGACCCAGGGATTGAACCCAGGTCTCCCTCATTGTAGGCAGACTCTTTACTGTCTGAGCCACACACTAATCCAGTATACTCTCATCTTAACTTGGTTATATCTGCAAAGACCCTTTTTCCAAATGAGGTCACATTCACAGGTATTGGGGGTTAGGATTTCAATATCTCATTCTAAGTCAATGATATCACAATGAAGAGAGCATGCCAGAAGTTCTTTGTTATTAACACAAAAATAGTATTAATAATAGCTACGTACTCAAAACTACCCAGAGTAAGATCAGCTTCTGGCATGACAGCATGAGAGCTCTACTGACCCACTTACTCAGTGAAACTGGTGAAAAGCTGTTAAAAAACTCAGCAATTTAAGGCTTCTGGAAATGATCCTAAGGGGGAAAAATAGCAAAGGGAAAGTCTGCTATTTAGGAAAACTTATGAAAATTTGGTAAGAATGGTGAGAGTTTATGGTATTTGAACTGAGACTGCTTCCTTCCTACTCACTCTTAGTTAAGTAAGGGAGGAGACTCCATTCTAGAATTCTGCAGCTAAGGACAAGGGCTCCTTTTCCCAACCCTCCCAGCACATGGAAGTCTTTCTTCTCCAGAGGAGCAGGTTGGCAATGTTTCTTATTCTGTCCACAGATCCCCATTGCTGAGACTAAGTTCCAGATGAGTGTGATTAAGAGGTCACCTTTCTGGTGGATTGGAGGGTCTACTTCGGGCACAGAATGCTGAAAGGACTGTCCCTCGTCATTCTTTCCTTGACTTGTGAGGGGGTGGTTTCAAGTCAGAAGATGCAAACTGAGAGGACCTCTGGCTGCCCTACTTCTCTACCAACTACTCAGCTCCAAGAGTGGGGGTATCATTCAGAGAGGAGCCTGCCATTGTTCTCATCCCCAATTCCAGAGTCCTGAATCAGATATTTTGCTGGAGAATGGGATTGGGAAAAGGGTAAGAAGAAGGCCATAAAAAAAGATAGTTTCTAATATTTTCCCAAAGGAATTGAAAGTCAAGCCTAAGGATGCTCTCAAAAACTGTGGAGGTTATGGTAAAAGGGAATTGGGAGGAGATTCAAAATATATGTTAAACTGTAAGCCTGTTAGTTTGTGGGAGAAAACTCAAAATGAGTCACTAGGGAGCAGTCTTCTTGGGTTCAGAACAAATATCAAACACTGACCTCAGGAACTATTCCTTCAAAGGAGTCACAACTTCATTGGATTAGTTTGTAGAGCAATTTATGCTTTAGGGCATTGCTGGAATCAATATAGCAATCAGCCAACAATTAGTAGTTTTACAACTAGATGTGGTCAGAGAAAAAGTAGCTGATAACCCCCAGCAAGATCGCTATCATCCAAGCCTGACTCTGGTTATACCCAAAGCTGTGTTTCTTTGAGAAGATATATCAGCGGCTGAACACTATGGAAGGGGAAATGGATTTCAAGAAAATAATCTAGCCATTCACTAAACAAATAATTAAATAACAGTAACAAGCCCTGGAGGATGGGAGGAAGACCAATATCTAGAATTGCTGCAATATTTCCAACAAAAATTTTAAGGCATGCAAACAAATATAAAAGTATGATTCATACAGCTAGAAAAAGCCAGAAAAGAAACTGCCTGTGAGAGTAACCACCACTGTATTATCAGAAAACTTCAAAAGATTCATTGTAAACATGTTCATAGGGCTAAAAGAAAATATGATGGCCATGTTGCATCAAATAAAGAATATCAATAAGGAGATAAAAGTTATATATAAAAAAAAAACAAATGGAAATTCTGGAGTTGAAAAGTGGAATAACGGAAATAAAAAATTCATTAGAGGGACTCAACAGTAGGTTTGAACTGTCAGAAGAGAGAATAAATAAACTTGAAGATAAATCAGTAGAAACCATGCAAGCTCAAGAACAGAGAGGCAAAAAGTATGTCGGGAGCCGACATGTCTACGTCAACGACTACGGCTGCGACTGGAGTGTAGCCCCGCCCAAGACACGGTTCTGGGTGAGAGGCCAAACTCTGTAACCCCACCCAAGACACGGCTCTGGGTGAAAGGCCAAACTCTCCTGGAGTGTAGCCCCGCCCAAGACACGGCTCTGGGTGAAAGGCCAAACTCTCAGGGCAGAGGAGGCCCCAGGGGTTTGCAGTACAGTTCGTGGAACCCCCGAAACTGCTTTCTTAGTATGTCTTTCACTTTCGTGCTAATACTCTACCTTCTAGGAATGATTTCTGCTTGTTCTATGGCTGTTCCCTTGCCTGAGGGAAACCACACATAAAGTTCTCCAACAAGTTTCCCGTGAAATACAGCAAAGAATGAGGCCAAAGCCTACCTTGCCTCCTGGAGTCTGGGTCCCTGTAACCCAGCCTGATATGCGGGGAGTATTTAAATATCAGATCTTTCCCAGCTGGCATTGGAGCAGAAATAAGACTAGTAGATATGCCTTAAATAAGTGGGGGGTGGGTTGTCATTGGTATAAGATAGGGCCTAATACATATAGAGCAGAGTCTCCTCGCAATGTCCATCATAAGACTCACCCTTGGAGGAGGAGGGGTATGTAGGGTTGTGGAAACTAATCTAAAATTTGTTTTCAATCAAGGCCTGTTTTTGTGGTCAGTCTACCATAGAAAATGAGATCCTGGGCTTCTGTCCAGGGACTCTAAGAACAAGAGTTAAAAATTACCAGGGGCCTAGGAGAAAAACAGGCATTCATCTTCAGGCCTTTTTGTTAACCCTGACAGGCCTTTCATTTTAAAGGTACAGGACAAAATACACCTTACGTCCTAGGAGTGAGACCCCCCAAGAGTTGTTCCGGGAAGGTGATTGTCTCAAACAGCTCAAGGAAATAACTTTTCTGAAAAATAACAGCTCAAGGAAAAAACTTTTCTGAAAAATAGCTGTACAATGTGATTGTAAACTAAGTAATTCGTCTAGGGCTAATAACTAAGACCTATCACTGAAAAGGTTAAGATTTAACCACCAATCAAGCAGCTGCACTCCAGCTGCACCTGTTTGTGGTTTTTGTGCTTATAAGCTGACTTTTATCTTAATAAAGTGGCACTTGGC
>SJYQ01003484.1:62725-118779 GCA_006410935.1 Redunca redunca
AGTAATGTAAAGTAAATTAAAGTTAAAATAAAAATTAAAAAAAAAATTAATTAATTAATTAAAAAAATAGTAAAAGAAGGAAGGTGGGTGGGAGGAAAGCCTTACTGGGCTAAGGAAATGTCTACAGATTGTAAAGTAATAATTATAACAATGCATTGTTGGGTTTATAATATTAATAGCTCTACTGTACACAAAAATAATATGACAAAAAGAGAGAATGAGGAATATAACTATATTAATGTTTCTATAAATCAATGAAATGGAGCTAGTATAGACCAGGAGCCAATTCTGACAAGGTAAGATATATATGGTAAGTCATATACATCTTATCTAAATCACTAAAAATCTTTCAAGATATAGTGGGAAAAAAAGTATAGAAGTTAAAATGCTACATAACAAAATATTTACTTAATATAAAATAACAGTAAAGAAGGAATGAGAAGTTCGGTTTAACATGCAGTAATCAATTACTATAAATTGTCATACCAATAGAATAAAAAACAAATATTGTACGATTATCCCATAGATGCAGAAACAAGCATGTGACAAAATCCAACACTTTTCGTGGGCTTCCCTGGTGACTCAGATGGTAAAGAATCCGCTTGCAATGAAGGAGACCTGGTTTAGTCCCTGGGTTGGGACGATCCCCTGGAAGAGGGCATGGCAACCCACTCCAGTATTCTTGCCTGGAGAATCCCCACGGACAGGGGAGCCTGGCAGACTGTAATCCGTGGGGCTGCAAAGAGTCAGGCACAACTGAGCAACTAAGCCTACAGCACAACACTTGATAAAAAGACTGAACAAATGCGGAATAGAAAAGTTCTTCAAACCAATAAAGGGTGTGAAAGGCTGTGAAAAACTCATAGCTATCGTCATACTTAATGATGTAAGACTGGATGCTTTTCTACCGCTATCAGGAGCGAAGCAAAGATGTTTGCTCTTGCCACTTCTATTCAGCATTATACTTGAAGTTCTAGCTGGGGCAATTAAGCAAGAGAAAGTGATAAAAGGCATATGGATTGGAAAGGAAGAAGTAAAACTATGTCTATTTTCAGATGACATGATCTTGTACGTAGAAAAACCTAGGAATCCACTAAAAAGCACTTAGAAAAAATAAACAAGTTTAGTAAGTTTTCAGGATGCAAGGTTAATATGCTGCAAAGAATTATATTTCTATACACTTGCAATGAGTGCTTCCCTGATGGCCCAGTAATAAAGAACCCACCTGCCAATTCAGGAGACGTGGGTTAAATTCCTGGGTCGAGAGGATCTCCTGGAGAAGGAAGTGGCAATCCATTCCTGTATTCTTGTCTGGGAAATTCTTTGGACAGAGGAGACTGGTGGGCTACAGTGCATGGACTCACAAAAGAGTCAGATATGACTTAGTGACTAAATAGCAACAACACAACACTTGCAGTGAACAATCTGAAAATTAAAAAAAAAAAAATCCATTTACACCAGTAAAAAATAACCTAGAAATAAACCTAACAAAAGAAGTGTATAACCTGTCTTCTGAAAACTGCAAAACATTGTGGAAGAAATTAAAGGTCATCTCAATAATTGGAAAAGCATTTTATGTTTGCGGATCAGAAGGTTTAACATTAAAAAAAATACATCTGTATGTTTATTTTCAGTGAAACCCTACTTTGTATTCTAGACTATCTCTTCTGAGTATAAGCAGACTTTAAATAACTTGTACACTGTCTGTTTAAGTGCTCAAATACTAAAATACTCAAAATCAACTACATTCCAAATAATTTTCCCTAAGATTTATCAGGTATTTAACAGACCAGGCCTGCCCAACCCCTCTGCACCCACTGACAATCAAGTTTAATCCTGCTAAGAACACACCCATACTCATCCCTCCTACCAGATAAAAGGCAGAGAAAAGAAAGGCAACCACATTTTTAAGGTTTTTTTTTCTTTAATATGGATCATTTTTAAAGTCTTTTTTTTTTTAAGTTTCTTTTTGCTGCTGCTACTGCTAAGTCGCTTCAGTCGTGTCTGACTCTGTGTGACCCCATAGATGACAGCCCACCAGGCTCCCCCGTCCCTGGGATTCTCCAGGCAAGAACACTGGAGTGGGTTGCCATTTCCTTCTCCAATGCATGAAAGTGAAAAGGGAAAGTGAAGTCGCTCAGTCATGCCAGACCCTTAGCGACCGCATGGACTGCAGCCCACCAGGCTCCTCCGTCCGTGGGGTTTTCAAGGCAAGAGTACTGGAGTGGGGTGCCGTTGCCTTCTCTTTATTTATTTATTTGACTGTGCCAAGTCTTGGTTGCAGCATGTGAACTCTTAGTTGCAACATGTGGAATTTAGTTCCCTGACCAGGGACAGAACCCAGGCCCCCTGCATTGGGAGCAGAGTCTTAGCCACTGGACCACTAGGGAAGTCCCATTTTTAAAGTCTTTATTGAATTTGTTAGCATATTGCATCTGTTTTATGGTCTGGTTTTTTTGGTTGCAAGTTGTATGAGGTCTTAGCTCCCTGACCAGGGATCAAACCAGCACCCCTTGCGTTGAAAGGCGAAGTCTTAAAAACTGGACCAACAGGGAGGTCCTGGTGCAGCCACTTTTGAAAACAATCTGGTAATTCCTTAAATGATTAAACATAGAGTTACCATATGTCCCAGTAATCCCACTCTTAGGTATTAATATGTACCCAGGAGAAATAAAATCAGATAATCACATAGACATTTGTACATGAATGTTCATAGCAGTATTATTCATAATAGCCAAATGGAGACAACAACCCAAATGTCTATCAGTGACAAATGAATAAACAGAATGTGTTATAACAATGCAACAGAGTATTCAGCCATAAAAAGAAATGAAGTCCAGATACCTGCTACAACATGGACAAATCTCAAAAACATTATGCTAAGTGAAAGAAGTCACAAAAGATCTCATATTATATTATTTTATTTTTATGAAATGTCCAGAAGAAAATTTATAGAGACAGAAAGTAGATTAGTGGTTGCCTAGGGGTCGGACACGACTGAGGGACTTCACTTTCACTTTTCACTTTCCTGCATTGGAGAAGGAAATGGCAACCCACTCCAGTGTTCTTGCCTGGAGAATCCCAGGGACAGGGGAGCCTGGTGGGCTGCCATCTCTGGGGTCGCACAGAGTTAGACACGACTGAAGCGACTTAGCAGCAGCAGCAGCAGGGGTTAACCAACTGACTGGTTCAAAATTGGGAAAGGAGTATGACAAAGCTGTATATTGTTACCCTGTTTGTTTAACTTATATGCGGAGTACATCATGCAAAATGCTGGGCTGGATGAGTTATAAGTTGGAATCAAGATTACCAGGAGAAATATCAACAACCTCAGATATTCAGATGATACCACGTGGTAGAAAGCGAAGAGGATCTAAGGAGCCTCCTGGTGAAGGTGAAAGAGGAGAGTGAAAAAGCTGGCTTAAAACTCAACATTCAAAAACCCAAGATCATGGCATCCGGTCCCATCACTTCATGACAAATAGATGAGGAAACAATGGAAACAGTGACAGACTTTATTTTCTTGGGCTCCAAAATCACTGTGGATGGTGACTGCAGACATGAAATTAGACGACGTTTGCTTCTTGGAAGAAAGGCTATGACAAACTAGATGGCATGTAAAAAGCATGGGCCAACAAAGGTCCATGTAGTCAAAGCTATGGGGTCTTTCCAGTAGTCATGTACAGATATGAGAGTTTAACCATAAAGAAGGCTAAGTGCTGAAGAATTGATGCTTTGAACTGCGATGACGGAGAAGACTCCTGACAAGGACTCTGGAGAGTCCCTTGGACAGTAAGGTTAAACCAGTCAATTCTAAAATCAACTCTGAATGTTCATTGGAAAGACTGATGCTGAAGCTGAAGCTCCAGCACTTTGAGCACCTGATGCAAAGAGCTGACTCACTGGAAAATACCTTGATGCCTGAAAAGATCGAGGGCAGGAGGAAGAGGGAGCAGCAGAGGATAAGATGGTTGGATGGCATCATTGACTCAATGGACATAAGTTTGAGGAAACTCAGGGACCTAGTGAAGGACAGGGAAGCCTGGCGTGCTGCAGTACATGGAGCTGCAAACAGTCAGACACGACTTAGGGACTGAACAGCACAACAGAGGGTGGGGGAAGTGGGGCTGGCAGGTAGGAGGTACTAGGCTTCTTTTTGAGTTGATGGAAATGTTCTAAAATTGATTGTGGCGATGGTTGCACTTAGCTGTGAAAATACTTTTGAATTTTATACTTTAAATGGGATTGTATGTGAGCTAGTTAATTACCCAGAGTGAAAGATTAGCCCAGCACCAGAACTCCATCAATTTAATTCACCCCCTGGGCTCCCCTGGTGGCTCAGATGGTAAAGAATCTGCCTGCAATGCAGGAGACCCAGATTTGATCCTTGGGTTAGGAAGATCCCCTGGAGAAGGAAATGGCAACCCACTCCAGTATTCTTGCCTGGAGAATTCTGTGGACAGATGAGCTACAGTCCATAGGGTTACAAAGAGCTGGACACAACTGAGCAATTAACACTACAATAAAGGCAGACCAATGCAGGGCAACCACCTAGGAAACCCCTATAAACTAGAGTACTGCTGACACTGGGCTTCGCAGGTGGTGCTAGTTGTAAAGAACCCACCTACCAATACAGGAGATGTAAGAGAAGCAGGTTTGATCCCTGAGTCAGAAAGATCCCTGGTGGAGGGCATGACAACTCATTCAAGTACTCTTGCCTGGAGTACTTGAATGAATCCCATAGACAGAGAAACCTGGAGGGCTACAGTCCATAGGGTTGCCAAGAGTCAGACACACCTGAAGCAACTTAGCACACACTGCTGAAGATAGAAGAGGGGGCTGTTTTATTACACTTTGTATTACTGAATATGTGCAAAATGCATTGGGGTGCTCCACCTACCTTCTTCTTATTGTTTTCCTCCTATTCTATTATTCTTCCTCCATTAGGCTCCATAAAACCTGAAGCAGATAATCAATGGAACTGGGATAGTCATCTTTCTGAGGACTGGGGAAGGAAGAACCATTTCATTTCCCGTTTGTCTGATTGCGCTGTGTTCTTAGCAAGAGCTGGTTGTGGTAATGGAGAATCTGGTCAGGCAAAGAACAGAAGAGCCATCTCGGATCCTCCCGTTACCTTCAACTCTCCCACAGTTTATAAGCTCCATGGTTTATTTGTAATTTTAAATTCCTTTTTTCCTTTTCTTTTGTTTTATGTAATGCACATTTATGTTGTAATAGAGCCTGATTTTCTACAATAGGCTTTTATGTGTGCTTTTGATTCAAATATAAAAAGATCCACTTCAATGTAATAAACAAATACCCAGCTGTTATTGTACTAAATAACTGACAGACCTCAAATACATCTGGACTCAAACATACTTCTTGTCCTCCCTGGAGAGTCCACCAGCATACCCCTCCCCTAACCTCACCAAGGAGCTTGAGAACAAATCACCCTGCTTTTGGACAATGAGTCTGTGCCTCACTATTTTAAATATAAATAAGTTTGAATTTGGAGTATTAGCGTGTCTCATTGCCATTCCTGATGGAGGCCATGCATGCAAAACCTAGATTTGGGGTTTGGATATTCCACTGATTTATTCGTGGGCTGATTCTGTTTGGAGCATTTCCTATGCTCTAAGCAAGACACCCCACTTTCACCCCCATGCGCTGTGGGAGACTTGGAGAGGGAAGTCCACTCGGGTCTGCAGTGTGGGTTACTCTCTCCAGCACACGTCATGCATCTATTTCTCTCTCACTCTGAACTCATTTTGGCTTCTGCCTTTCTGCCTATACCGTGTTCCTCATCTTAATGGATGGAGCCACTATATCAATTCACACTAGTAATTTTCCTACTTATTCCATGAGGGAAATACAAACTTGAATTGGTTTAAGCTGTTGTATCTTGGGGGCCCATTTTTTACTTGGCCTACCGTGCTAACTGTGTATCTGTACATGAATAATGCTCAGGCTCAAGCTGTTGGCCACAAGGGAGGCCACCGCCAAGCTAAATTTCAGAGATTCCATCATTAAAAACAGAAGGGGAGAAAGGACACTGAGAAACACAATACTTCATATAGATCAACTCCAAGCCCAGTTGATGGAAATCACCAGAAATCCAGAACCTCCTGTAACGGCTTCCTTGATTTGTTGATGTCCTCAAAGATGCTTCAGCGCTGGGTCCTCAGGCTTCCCCGAGGAGCAGGAACTTGCATGGATTCCTATAGAGGCTGGAGAACTTCGTCCACGCAGGGCTGAGTGCAGGTCCTTTAGCAGCTGAGGCCTGTGTTCTCCCACCACTGCTGCTGCCAGCGGCCCTCAGAATACTGACCTATAGGCATAGCCATTCCCAATGATGGCTGAAGGGAGGGACAAGGTTCTCCTCTGAACTATCAACCAGCTGCTGCTGCTGAGTCGCTTCAGTCATGTCCGACTCTGCGTGACCCCATAGACGGCAGCCCACCAGGCTCCCCCGTCCCTGGGATTCTCCAGGCAAGAACACTGGAGTGGGTTGCCATTTCCTTCTCCAATGCATGAAAGTGAAAAGTGAAAAGTGTAAGTGAAGCCGCTCAGTCGTGTCCGACTCTTAGCTACCCCGTGGACTGCAGCCTACCAGGCTCCTCTATCCATGGGATTCTCCAGGCAAGAGTACTGGAGTGGGGTGCCATTGCCTTCTCCGTACCAACCAGCCCTTCCCCTTAATTCTCCATACACAGAAGAGAATAGACTATATCTTTTATGAGAATTTACTGAAGTTTGAGGAAAGTAAGATGGAAACACAACAAGGAGGAGGGCTTTCAGTGAATGCACAGGCCTGGGACCTTCTAGGATTCTTTATCAGGCTACATCCTCCTTATGCCATCAAAAATGCTGAGTATCTCTGTTCTTCACGCTCTGGACAAAATGACCCTAAGAACTGGGAAGGAGAAAATATATAATGTCACCTCAAAGGTCCACTTCTAGAGCCCCTATTCATTTTCCCAGGGGTGTGACAACATCTATTCCCTACAGAACCACCCACAGGGTGTGGTATTAACCCATGGTCCCAATAAGAACTTCGTAATTCTCAGACAGAACAGTCCCTAAAGTCTGGACTATTGCATTGTAAATACCATCACATAAGTACAGCTCAACCCAGCAGGGCTACAATAACTTCATTCCAGCTTCTGTTTACTTTCATCAACTATTCAACTGAACTATTCTATCTCAAACATGTCATTAAAAAGTGTTTTGCTTTCTTTCCATTGGACTCAGATGTAATCCACAGATCTTAGCAAAGCAGACCTCATGTTGTTCTCTGCATGTCCCCATCTCTCTAGACGCAGGATCTTTATCAACTAGGATGTGTTTGACTGGAAGTCAGGCCTCTCACAGTCATGATTTCTAAGTCTGGCACCTTTCCTGGGGAGAAAGAGAGGTTAGAAGGTAAGATATGGCAGTAAGCCATATAGTAGCCCTGTTTGAGAAATTTACATTCTGAGATTGGCCTTCTGGTAGTTCTGTCTATTTAATTTATGGTGATAATTTCTCTAACAATAATAGTAGACAGATACGATGGGATTTAGGGAAGGGGTATGTGTCTTTTTGGACCCAGTAAATTTAATAACCCAGAGTATCTTCTTAAAACTGTTTCTGCCTTCTAAAGTAATAATAATCCCAACCCGATTCATAAAAACTTGTGAGCTTACCTCTGAGAATTCTAGAAAGATATGGTCTAGCTGAAAAAGGGCAGCCCTGGGTTGTACCTAATATCATGTAGGTTTTTGTCCTTATTTTTAATGACACCAGTGCAATGCAAGGGCTCATCAATTAGAAATGTAAAGTTAGGTGACATGACTATAATGGGGTTTTCTACTAATAGCAGACTCGATGATCTCAGTAGATCCTCAGCACATCTGAAACTCCATGTCTCTAGAATCGCCAATGTTTATTTTATGTGAAAAGAGAAACCCACGCTGAACTTTGTAAATGCTTTACATGTTTGCAATTAAGCCTTTTCTTCTATTTGTTGGTACATGTTTTTTATCATGTGCTCCCGGCTCCTTTATCAGAAGTTTATCACTCATGGAAATTAACTTGCTATTTGAACTTAGAATTTCTTTAGCTGGAATCTCAACTGGGGGAAAACAGTGGAAGGATATTCTTATCTGCACTGGTGATGATAATTTCAGCCAAAATAAATGGAAAAGGGAAAACTGGAAGAGAAGAGATTGTGGGCCAAATAAGGGGTGTTCTTTTCTATATTTAGCAGAAAATGTCCCCATGTGAAAGGAAAGGAAGCCTCTGAGGACCCCATGAAGTGATACCCAGCAGGGAACTGCATTTATTCCTCTGGAGAATTCTCTTCTTCCAGGTCCTGGAGAAGCAGGCAGGAATTTTCTCTACTTGGATATTTTTGTTGTTGAAAAAGAAAAGCAGAAAAGTAGAGATTATAATAAACAGGTATCTAAGAATCAGCCACACTAAATTAACAGATGTTATTCAGATACATTTACTTCTGGCCCTTTTGTTTTAAGGTAAAACATTGTACATACTTTGAAGTCTATGAAGTCCCTCCTCCCAGTCCTCTTCCCCAACAGCAATTGCTATGGTATCATTCCAGCCCACGAATCAAAATTTACATTTGTATGTGTCTGTACCTAATAAGCAATGGCACCCCACTCCAGTACTCTTGCCTTGAAAATCCCATGGGTGGAGGAGCCTAGTAGGCTGCAGTCCATGGGGTAGCAAAGAGTCGGACATGACTGAGCGACCTCACTTTCACTTTTCACTTTTCATGCATTGGAGAAGGAAATGGCAACCCACTCCAATGTTCTTGCCTGGAGAATCCCAGGGACGGGGGAGCCTGGTGGGCTTCCGTCTGTGGGGTCGCACAGAGTCAGACACGACTGAAGTGACTTAGCAGTATCTAATAAAGATATTTATTTTGTAGGTTGAAAAACATACCACATAAATGGCATCAGATTGTATTAACATTCTGCAGCTAGCTTTCTCCACTCTAGATTTTTTTCTAGCTCCATTCATGTTGGGACATGTAAATCTAATCATTCATTCTGACTGTTGCATAACATTTCTTCATGTGACTACATCAAATTTATTTGCCCATTTCTTTACTAATGGACATCTGGGGTGCTTTCTATAAAAATTAGCACATTTGTGCTATTATTCCTAGAATTGGAATTAGTGGGGTACAGAGTATTGACCAAGGTCACAAGAGATGCTGTAACAAACTCATACGTATGATGGCTCAGACAAACATCCTGAGATGCTCAGAAAAGCATACCTGATTGCTTTTGAGCAACAACAGCAAAGTTGAGCTGTTGCATGAGGGACTATATGGCCCACAAAGTCTAAAATATCTACTATTTGATCCTTTATTGGAAAAGTCTGGCAACACTTACCTAGACTATGAAGGTTCAAATCCTGGTTTCTTGATTTACCAGCTGGATGACTTGATCAAGAGTCTTTATGTGTGCTTCTGTCTTCATGTATAAAATGGAGATAACAATTAAGCAGACCTTTCTCCAAGATGCTGTGAAGATCGAATGAAATAGTACATATCAACCACAGAGCCAGTGTTAAATGCATCACCACCATCATCATCATCTCTTTCAGATGACAAAACTAGAGATCAGAGAAGTTATATGTGGTCTAGGATCAGCTCAAATCCAACTCTTGAGTCTTCTAACTCATAGTTTATCTCATTGGAAATCTCTTACAACAAAACAAAAGCTCTTAAAAAATAGATTGTCAAAAATAGATTGCTGGGAGGGTAAATTCATGGCTTGCATATACTCCTCTCCCTTCCCAGATGTGTCCTCAGAATCATTCTCAACACAGTTCTCCAGAGAGTAAACACAACTGGACCTGCCATATGACCTGAAACCTCTTTATCATCCCTATTTCTGGTCCAAATACATAAACTTCAAAGTTAGTTGGATAGAAAAACTCCAATATAAATAACTCTCAGCATATCAAACAAAAATATATTATACTTTTGGAGTTCCAAGGTGTTGTAGCAATAAAAATGTATTGGGTATATAATGCAAATAACAGTACTTTTCATTTCCAAAGTCTTTTGAAATTTATAAAACATTCATATAAGGTTAAGAGGGCTTCCCAGGTGGCACAGTGGTAAAGAATCCACCTGCCAAAGCAGGAGACACATGAGATCTGGGTTCAGTTCCTGGGTCATGAAGATCCCTTGGAGTAGGAAATGGCAACCCGCTCCAGTATTCTTGCCTGAAAAATTCCATGGACAGGGAACCATGGGGTTACAGAGAGCTGGGCATGACTGAGAGATTGAGCACAACAGATAAGGTTAAGAGAGCAGACACTTCTATTCCATTCTCATAGATGGGAAGGGGGCCAGAGAATTGGCTGAAGGCCAGCAGAGAACTGGTGAGCAGCAGAGACTAGGCCCTGATCTGCAGGCCCTGTATTCGTATATCTAGGAACACAGTTTCCCTTAGAGCCAAAGTCCTCAACCGTGCTTTAGAGAGTGGCTAGTGTGAATCTGTGAAGCAAGCTGGGAATTTGCATACAAGGAAGGCTTTTCAGTTTCAAAAAGAATTACTTTCTTTTTCCTGGGACTTGTAGCCTTCTGACCTACTTTATTTCCTCCAAACTTTGATAAAGATAAGGTATTTTTTTAAAAACTACTGCTGCAGAACAAACATCCCCAAACTTGGAGACATAAAATAACATCCTGTGAGTGGAGTGGACTCTGCTGGGCATTTCTTTGGCTCCATACAGTGTCGGCCAGGGCAGGGGTCATCTGGAGGCTTAAGTAGGCAGGAGTGTCCAAGATTGCTCACTTTTCCGTCGCTAACAGTTGGGCTGGCTGTTGGCAGGGAGCTCAGCTGGCATTGTGGAATGGAATGTCCCAGTTCTTTCCAGACAGTGTCTATGAGTGGTGTGAGCCTCTCACAGTGTGATAGCTGAGTTCCAAGAGGGAGTGTTCCAAGTATGTGCAAGCAGAGACTGGTTATTTGAAAGTCCAGTTTCTGAAGTTATATGGCATCACTTCTACCACATTCTACTGGACAGAGCAAGACACAGGACAGCCTGATTCAAGAGGAGGGGAAACCTACTTCACTTTTCCACTAGCAGAATGATAATGAATTTGCAGCCATCCTCAATCTGTCTATGCTGTTGGAAAAGCAGCAAACACAGTGATAAATGACAACTGACATTCACCTTTGGTCTCAGAGACATAAAAGGAAGTGCGAGACCAGCAACTTTTGGGGCAGGCATGCCCGGGCAGCTACTGCCAGGTGAAATGGTAGATCCATCCTCTCCAGAAGACCTCTCAATTTCCAAAAGAGCAAACTATGAATTTTCGTGTGAAGTCTCTGCTTTGTCCGTGTAAGCTTGACCTTTACAGTCATGTTGCATTGGGCAAATTGACCCTTGAGCTTCCAGTTTTCAACATGTGCCTTACGTCTTCATGGGACAGCTCATCTTTTATGTGAAACACCTGTCAGCAAGACAGTCGTGGGCAGCTCGTTTATCAGAGAATGTCACTGCTTTGTGGTTGGTAAGAAGAGGGAGGAGAAAAGAACAAGTCAATTATCTTGAAGCTGTTGCCAGGGGAAAAAGGCTTTTTTGTCATTTATTTACTACTGTGTACGCCTAGGATGATAAATCAAAGTCTTCAGTTGACCAGGAGAAGCGGCACTGGCAGCAGCTGTGCCAGAGAGAACAATCTTTCGCATATGATGAACACCTGGGGAGGGTTGGTTTCCAAATATTTCCTGCAGCTTTTATCAGGTTCCAGGTCAGAGATGTCAAGGGAAGGGATGAGAAGGGAAGACAAAGGAAAAGAGGAAGAGGTGAGAAGTCTCAGTCCCAGCGGAGATGTGCTCTGTCTGGAGCAGGCAGATGAGGCCCCCCTTGGCTCCAGAAGTCCCTAGAGCCACATGGACCCTCTACCTGGCAGGAGATCCTTCTACCCTCCCAGCCCCACTCCCAAGCCCTGGGTCTTTTTTCACCATGGACACCAAAGAGCATTCAGTTCAGCAATGTAAACAGTCCTTCTTGCTATACAGCGAAGACACCCATTGGTAAATCTCCCAATCTGACATTGGCTGGAGTTGATGGTGGAGAATTTTGAAAAATGAATCCTGGCAACACTGGACACACCAAACAATTCCCAGCATTAAAACCTCGGGACCAGGCTTTCTGACGGGAGCCTCAAGGGGAGGGGAGCCTCTGTGGGGACAACATACTTCTTCAAGGGTCTGCTTGAGGGACTCTGGGTGGGAGAAAGAGATGGGGATCTCTTTCAGCCCCCCTGCCACCTTCCCTGCCACAGAGTATCTCCGTGTATATGTGCCAGGGGCAGGCAAGTCTGCTTTGAACAATGTTCATCTAGTCATTCAACTCATTCATTCAAGTGTTCATTTAAGTGTCTAAATGACTGGGTGCTTTTCCAGCCTCTGGGGAACACGCAGGCCCCTGAGATGTGCACAGGCTCTGCTCTCAGGACCTGACCTCACAGCCTAGGAGGACAGGGTTGTTGGTTAGGGGTCACTGAGGTGGATGAGGGATGGGGATACTTCCTCCCACCCCACCATGACCTCAGTGAGCTGGAAGGCCATCAGGGTATATAGTGGTCATAGTTTCCAGGTGTGAAAAAGAGTGTCTAAACTGAAAACACTTTTTTACGGGCTCCATTTCTCAGTGAAAGAAGTAGTCTGGGAGATGCAGTTTCTGTGATGAGAAGGACTCTATAGCAAATTCCTTATTATGTGGGGTAAAATACATGTGGGAAGAGCATTAGAAATAAGGAAATATGAAGGAACGAGATTTGTCATTCTTATTTGTAAGATTTACAGGATCCTTATTTGTAAGATTTATGTACCATGGCTGAATGGGAAAACAGTTTATTTTGCATATGAGCAATGGTACAAGTAATTAGTAGCTAATAACATATAAGTAGCTAACATTTATTGAGCTCTTACTCTGTGCCAGATTACTAACTTTGCATATACTATGTCATTTAACTCTGGCAGCAACTGCCTGGGATGGGTATTCTTACTATTCCCAGTTCCCTGTTCATATCTGGCAGAACCTAAAATCAAACTCAGAAAACCTGCCTCTTAGAGGAGCTCTTGCACCAGCCTGTATTTTGGTATAGGGGAACAGGCTGTCTACCAGGTTCTAGTGAAAATAAATGACTGCACATTGTGAGGCAAGGCTGGGCTTGGAGGCAGAAAAACTGCCCTGAACCTCCAGGTTGTTAGCTGAGTGACCTGGACCCAGCTCCCTCTTCATTCATTCACTCTGCCTCTTTCTTCTACAGGGAGGAAACACTGTTTACCGTGCTCTAGATGAGATAGCCCCTGGGCGGGGGTCATTTTGGGGGACCAAAGATGAGGGCAGCCAGGTCATGCACTCGAGATGGGGCATGAAACTGTGAGCAAAGCACCACAGTCCCATGTAATGGTGAAATCTGCTGAGGAGCCACAGTGCGAACTGCCCACTGCTAGGCTGCATCCAGGACACATGCTCTCCAGGTGGGGAGTCAGGGAGGTATGGCAGGGCATGAATGATCACTGTCTAGCAGTATGGCTGCATAGCAGTGAGAACATGTCCCCTCCCAGCAATGCAGTGAGACCAAGGGTGCAAAGAAGGGCTTTGGATGCTGTATCCTGGGCTGTGGTCTTGATCAGGCTGTCAGTGAGGAGCCTGCTGGAGGCGAGTCATAGCAGAGGAGTGCTATAGTAACCAATGGATGATCAATTCTCACGGTCGGGTTTGAAGCACAGAAGGTCTGGAGGGGTTGGGCGGGGGGGAGAAAGGGAAATAGTGAGAAGCCTGGGTCACACCCCTTTTGAATGCTTTTCCAACCTGCCCCCATTCAAACCTGCATCTCGTAAAGTACTGATAAAGTGCAGTAACTGGATTTCAAACACCAGGCTAGAGTTTCCCTTTTGTTATATTTCCTTTTTTAAAAAAGTGATTGCCTTTAAACAAATTTACAAGATGGCTTGGGCTTCCCTGGTAGTTCAGCTGGTAAAGAATCCGCCTGCAATGCAGGAGACCCTGGTTTGATTCCTGGATCGGGAAGATCCCCTGGAGAAGGGATAGGCTACCCCCTCCAGTATTCTTGGGCTTCCTTGGTGGCTCAGACAGTAAAGAATCTGCCTGCAATGTGGGAGACTTGGGCTGGGAAGATCCCTTGGAGGAGGGTTTGGCAATATTCTTTTCATGGAGAATCTCCGTGGACAGAGATGTCTGGCAGGCTATAGTCCACAGGGTCGCAAAGAGTCAGACACGACTGAGCAGCTAAGCACAGCACAGCACAAGATGGCTTGAGAAGTGTTTATTTGAAAGAGTAAACCATTTTCTAATGCTTTATCAATTTCTTGGGTGAAAGCCACATATGTTGTACAGAGGACCTTGCCTGTTTATTAAAGTGCATTGTCCAGAAAGTCTCCAGCAACACTGTTTTCCATGAATATGTTTACTGCTAAGTTTGGAGGCTACATAACCACGTGGCTACATCTTTCAACATTTAATGTAAGACATCATCAGTTCCCTAAGTCTTTGTCTATGTTCTCCTTACACACCCCGCCCCCCCCAATTAGCCTATATCAGTGCAATTTAATTACAATCTCCAGCCAATTCCATTTTAGCACAATAAAAGCTAAAGGGCCTTAATGGCTAGCAAGTGAGGGTTCTGGTGAAATTTTCATCTGGGGAAAGATGTAGAGATAAAGCTTTTGACCAGCTTGCCTGCAGGCTGATGTGGTAGTCTGGACTTACTCTGTGTTTATAGGAGTGGCCCTGCCATCCTGGTCTTCCACATCTGCAGTGCCTCTGGTTTGGGAGCCTGCAACCAAAGCATTAAAAATGTTACATTTATTCCCTGATGCCCACCCCTGACGTTAGGTTTTTCTTTCTTCTTATCCCCAGCGGGGAACCATCTATTTTTGGTTAGATAAATGGTTCATCATCTATTGCAGTTGACTTCCTTTTATGATCAATTAGTTTAAGGTTGTCAGCGCTGTTTCAAAGCCACTATGTATCTTTCACACCGCTCTATCTTATAATTTATAAGCACTATGGTTTCCAAAAAAAAAAAAGAAGAAAGACAGCCCCTCCAGTACTTTTATTAGCTGCTGAAATGCATTAGGGTATATACACTTTGAACTGTGCAGAAGAAGATAACCATGCTTGGAATAATTCACATTGGTCCCCTCTTGGCTCCCTTTAATAACCTCTGCATTGTTTTACCCCCAGGATTTACTGATGACCTGCAATAGCCCTCTCCCAGGCCCTGGCCCACTGGGGTGTTTGTGGGGGAAAGGGCAATGCACGTGGCCCACTCCCTGACCCGAGCCGCCCCATAAATCAGGGCCTGCATTCGTCTGTGATGGTGAGCCAGATGGCAGCTGTTATTGGAGGAGCTCAACAGGAATCAAGGCCTGTGATCTTTCCTGTTGCTAACAGGCCTGATTTTTTATGGCTGTCAGCATCCCTGGAATGGCTGAGGGAGGCACTAAGGGAGGCGGGGGTGGGGTGTCTGCAGGGGCCTGATGGCTCTAGATCTCAGTTTTCTTCTCCCAAGGGGGCAAGCCACAGAGGTCTTTCTTTCTCACTGGCCAGGGGTCTTGGCCTCATACTCTGTTTCTGAAGAAGTTTCCTGGCATGTGTGAGTGACAAAGTAAATGTGATCAAACACCTTCTAGAAAGGAAAATGGTGGCTGGCTTCCTTTTGCTGTTGGTTCATGGCCCCTTAGCATTGCCCTTCCTGAGAAATAGTAGTTGGCTTTTCCCTCAGAGTAGCGTCTCATACTCAGCGGGTTGCTTAGAACACAGTCTTGGGTACCTTTGATACAGAAATGAAAGCAACTACTTAAAGCTACTTGGTGGGTCCAACATTTGAATTTCTTTGCTTTTTCAGAATGACTGAACAGAAAATTCAGGAAGGATGAGCAGTTAGGATGTAAGGGTACAGGATGAAAAGGATAGCACTTGCCAGACAAAAGAGAGAAACTCCAGCCAGTTTTGAGGTACCTGATTAGGGGGTGTTAGCTGCAGAGATCCGGTCATTAAGGTGGAGTTTGGACCACAGTGGGTGTACCGGCCTGAATACCAGTGTGGAATAAACAGTTTATTCACAGTCCTTGTGTGGTCCAGCAGCCTGCCTCCAACAGACGCAACCTCCTAGCAAGAACAGAGCCGCCACAGGGCAGGGCTGTGTGACCAACACCAAACAGAGGCTGCAGAAGCCCAGACAGATAGTAATAGAATCCCAGATGCAGCCAAGCAGTTTCCAGGGCAGGAGTGAGAATCTATTTATTTATTTATGCAGAGCTTGAAGCTCATCTCAGACCATGGATATGCTAAGCTTACAGATAAAACACATGCAGAAAGTTCCAAGTGGATACAAGTTTTTCGAAATATTTTGGGTCCACTGAGACTTGCTGTAACTCTATTTGTGATAGTGGGATTTAGCCTGTATGTCCATTTCTTAAGCTCTAAGTCCTATGACAGATGGGTAAATAGATGACAATTTCATCCCCAGTTAGGATCATCCATAGGCCAGTGGTATGATGACCACAACACATCATGTCCAGAGGTCTCACTCATTCAAAAAGGAAAATCGTTGAAACAGCCTCAGGATAGTTTATTAGTACAAAAGCAGAGTCAAGTGAGAGTGTTAGTCTCTCAGTCATGTCTGACTCTTTGTGACCCGATGGACTGTAGTCCTCCGGGCTCCTCTGACCATGGGATTCTCCAGGCAAGAATACTGGAATGGGTTGCCATTCCCTTCTCCAGGGGATCTTCCTGATCCAGGGATCAAACCCAGGTCTCCTGTATTGCAGGAAGATTCTTTATCATCTGAGCTACCAGGGAAGCCCTGTTTACTAGTACTGCTGCTAAGTCGCTTCAGTCGTGTCTGACTCTGTGCGACCCCATAGACGGCAACCCACTAGGCTCCCCCGTCCCTGGGATTCTCCAGGCAAGAACACTGGAGTGGGTTGCCATTTCCTTCTCCAATGCATGAAAGTGAAAAGTGAATGTGAAGTGAAGTCGATCAGTCGTGTCCGACTCTTAGCGACCCCGTGGGCTGCAGCCTACCAGGCTCCTCCATCCATGGGATTTTCCAGGCAAGAGTACTGGAGTGGGGTGCCATTGCCTCAGGGCAGGTAAATAATGGACTGGCTGGAGAAAGGCCATTCTGATGTTTCCCAGAAAGGCTGGTGGTCTGCATTTCCCCAGACCAGTCACCAGGGGAGGCCTCGATGTGGTCATCAAGGGGGTCAGGCCATAGGCTCGGTCTTCCTGACCTGCACGAGTTGTTGTGTTCTGTCCTCAGAGTCAGGCCTTCTGAGACACCTGGGAGATAGACTACTGAGTCACACTGTAAAAATGGTGGTGAGACCCTGCCTTCAGCTCTCCCTTCTTCTGAGCCCACAGAAGCAGAGGCAGTAGAGGGAGCCAACAGGCAGAAATATTTTGTTTCTCCTTGATACAGCTGCTTTGATGGAGGCTCCATGTGGATCCCTCACTCCCAACTTTAAGGCATTCAGCAAGGCCCTTCAGGAAAGGGATATGGACCCAATGCTTACATTTGGCCTTATGGGGAGGGAAGAGTCCTATAAGCTCCTTCCCACCATGAGGGAAGGTCCCACAGTACAGGTGCCTTCACAGGGGTAATAGTGAGAGTCCCCAGATCCTGAACAGATGGAATACCCACTGCAATGGGCAGAATATTGACCCCCAGAGAGGTTCCCCAGAAACTGTGAATGTGTTAGCTCACGTGACAGAAGAGGCTCTGCAGGTGTGACAAAGTTAAGGATCTCGAGACGCAGAGTTTATCCTGGTGGGCCAATGGCCTCACAAGTGGGAGAGGGAGGAGAAGTCACAGAAGGTGATCTGACAATGGAAGCAGAGGTTGGAGAGATGCAATTTCTGGCAGGAAAAGGCCAAGAGCCAAGGAACGCGACAACTTCCAGAAGATGGAGAAACAAGGAAATGAATTCTCCCCTGGAGCCTCCGGAAGGAACACAGCCCGGCCGACACCTTGATTTCAGCCCAGGAGACCCATTTTGGACTGCTGGTGTCCAAAACTATAAGATAATAAATTTGTGTTGTTTTAAGCCTCTAAGTCTGTGGTAACTTATAACAGCAGCAGCAGGAAACAAGTCCACTCATCACTCATGAAATGGTCTTGCCATGTGTTAACCTCACTTTGAAAAAAGCATTGTTTCTCCTCCCATAAACTTTCAGCAGCCCCGTGATTTGATACCAATGGTGTTCTGAACAACTCAGGAGAAAAGTGAAGAATTGAGGCAGAATTTGTTATTTGAGAACAGATGCAGTAGCTATGCTAACAATCAGAACAGATTAATCTTGAGTATGAGAGTCAAGCGCAGGAGCCAGCAAGGATGAACAAGGGGCTGGAGACTCAGGGTGGGAGCCCCCTTTCCCTCTGGGCGCGATTTTGCTAGTGCAATGTTTTGTAAAGGGCTCTCTAGGCATCTCTGTCTTATAGGCTTGATCCATTGTCTGAAAAAGAACTGCTTAAGATGTTTTTCTTAATTGATAAATCTGATTTAAGCAAACACATACAACAGACACAGATCCACACACAATTTGGTCCTTGCTAAATTTCAATATGCCCAATGAATTGAGCTTAGCTTTGCCTGTGAGCTGATGTATAGGAAGACAGGAACTCATAGTGGTGTGAGCATGGGTGATGGCGCTGGAGAGCTGGGTATAAATAAACAGCCTTTTTTGACACTAGCAAATGGCCTTGGGTAGTTAATTACTATCCCTGACTCTCCATTCCCGCCATGTAGAAAGATGCTAATTCTATCCCCTACTTCTTAACATCATTGAAAACATTAAATACTGGTGCCTGCTGGGCCCTTATCCCAGTGCTCAGCTCGTGGGCACATAGCTGGTACTCTGCAAAGGTGAATTAGTTATTTTGATAACTGCTATTTGGTACAAATGAATGTGCAGTTTATTTAATTATTCATTAACAAAGCTCATAAACTGATCCAAAGTTGATGAAAGTGGCAATGATAAAAATAGCAAGCATGAATTAGTCACCTACAATGTATCAGACACTCGGAAGCATTTTACATGTGATGTAAGGGAAGCTCAGGGAGTTTGAGTAACTTGTCTGGGTCATCTTGATAGTCAGCTGCAGAACTTGGATCGAAACCAAAGCAGTCTAAGCTCAGAGGCTGACTAACCGCCTTGCCATGCTGTTGTCAAGGGAGACCCTCTCAAGGCTTATGCCTTGACCTATATAACCACAGAAAGTTGGGCGGATTCACTTCTGCTCTTGATTTCCTTATGTCCTACACGGTCAGTGCATTACCCTGAGCATTTTCCTTAAATACTTAGATGACACTGATTAATATCTTGGAAATGTTGGCCAGTGAAATTCTTGGCTTCCCAATGGAATGAGATGTGCAAAAAGGTAGACGATTGTTTAGCCAAGTGAGCTTGAGGTAAGTCTTCCAGGCATCTCTCCAGCATCATGGCCAGGGTAATCCCCATGACTAGTTATCATTTAGGAATGATTTACCTTGGCATTATCTTCTGAATACAAGGTGAGAACCAGGGTGCTCATCTCTAGAGGGGAGTCATTTCCATGATTACAAGCAAGAATGACTGTGCTGTCCAGGATTCTGGAAAATGTGAGTGACTGAGCTCAGAGCAAGTCACCTAAAGGAAGAGGGTGACAACCTGGAGAGATGAGCAGATCACTTGAAAAACTCCAGGAAAAGCAGGAGTCAGGAAAAATAGGTAACACCAATATCCTAGAAATAGGAAAGCAAAGTTGTCGTGAATATCTAGGAAAGAATAAATTAGAAGAATGAGTTCCTAACACTGAAAAAAGAAGTGAATAAAATGATTAAAATTCTAGTTCTTGATGAGAATGGGAGGAGAAAGATTTCAAGATGAGTTGGCCAGGGGGCTCAAAGACCTTCCCCACCCCTTCCAACTCAGACTGTATGTGAAAGAGAAAAGTGAAAGTGAAAGCCACTCAGTTGTGTCCAACTCTTTGCGACCCCATGGACTATACAGTCCATGGAATTCTCCAGGCCAGAATACTGGAGTGGGTAGCCTTTCCTTTCTCCAGGGGATTTTCCCAACCAAGAGATCGAAACCAGGTCTCCTGCATTGCAGGTGGATTATTTACCAGCTGAGCTATCAGATTATAAAACAATAACTAAGTGATTTATCACGTGATTCTATCATGTCAATTAAGTGACCACGATTTCCTTTGCCCCAAATACCAGCTGCTCCATCTGACCTGGAGCTAAAACATTTCTGAATAGTTTCCAAACCAACTGAATCTCGCTTTGCAGTCCTGATGGCTTAAGAAGTTCCTTTTCTTAAGAAATTCCTCTTCTCCCTCTCTCTTTCTCTCCTCTCTCTGCTTCCTTCCTTCTCCTTCCTGCCTCCTTCCTCTACCTCCTCTTCCTCCACATTCCCTGCTTAGATTTCTGGCTGCTGGTGTAATTTAATTCCAATAGGATACAAAGCAAATGCCCTGGCTTAGAAGCTGTAAGTGAGATTTAACACCACTTTACACTCAGCCATTAGTGGCACAGTAAAGACAATGATTTTCTCTTAAAGGAAATGAAATTTTTTAAAAAAAAATTTATTTTGTGCTGTCAATTTTGAGTTTAAAGTTTTATTTTCATAAGAGAGAAGAAAGTAAAAGAAAAGAAATGAAAGAAAAGAGAGTTCTTATGTATTGTGGTGTGATTAGGCTGTCCTTGGGGTTGAAGAAAAGCAGAGTGTGACTTTGTTAAAGTTCATGTCCTGACTCCATAGTGAGGAGGCTGCAGATTTTCATTGCACAATAGTAACGTTTCAGCTGTGGCTTGTGAACCCTGGTGGGGCTGTTGCTTTGCATATAATTTCCATTGGATTATGCTGTGTTGAGGCCTGGGTTTTGTTAATATTGATATTTTAAAAATCTTATCTCAGCTATCAACTCTTTAAAATACCAGGAAGAATTTTATATTTTACCAGGAAGAATTTACATAGATGACATGAACTGCATTAAAACGAGCTGTTCTTCCTCCCTCATCAGTTATGTTGCAGATTTGGAGTCAGCAACTCTTGTCTCAGAAACAAACCTGAGCAACCCAGTGCAAGCAGGAGCCTGTGGGAAGAGGCAAGGAGCCTTGATTAAACAATAGAGACCAGGGAGGAGCCAAACTAATAGAAACCAAGGACAGAGGAAAATAAACGAAACGTAGAGCAAGTAGGGTGAAGTCGATTTCATATCCTCTTTATCCCTCCTTGCATACCCCAAATATCCTTTTCTGTAATCATTCATTCATTTATTCACTTTCAGAAGAGATTAAGAGAAAACAGAACCTCAAAAAATAAAAGCAACATGATTAAATGAATAAGGGAAAACCCAGAGGAGGCAAACTAAGGCATGAAACTGACAGAGGGGTTAGACAAAGGAACACTTTCTTGCAGTTCAACAAAATCAAATCTCAGAGTGGCGTATTTTATGCCTTTTGGCCTAAGTATGTTTTTGATGCCTGATGAAAAAATAGAATAAAATTGACTGCTTTACTTTTATATTCCTCACTTGAAAAAATGGAAGAATTAGGAAATGAGCTAAGTGGTGAGCTCTATAAATGTGAAAATGAAGAGCGTTAACAAGGGTGGGAATAAAATGGGAAACGCGGCAGAGGATGGACCGGGGAAGAGGGAAAGGAGATGAAGGAGCCACAGAGAAAGGGCTGTGCAGAGCAGAGCCTCAGAGAGGAAGAATCCTTTGTCTGTGCTTTGCCAGCATCCTGAACAGTTTTCATCAGGTCAGGAGTCACTGACATGTTCTGTACCATTATCTCCCCTATTAGTCTATCAGTTTGTCCCCAGGGCAGCCTCTAACCCACAGCAGATGCTCCATAAATGTTTGTTGGGCTCAGGTCTAAAAGATACAAATGGAAGAACAAGTATAAGAAAAAATACCAAATGCCAAGTGAAATAAAGGTGATGAAAAATAGTAATTAGAGATAAACAGCAAGGAACAAAAAGAAAGAGAGATCTTTCAGGTGTTGCTTTCGAGCTTTCCTTCTCTGGAAATCCCTTCCTGACCTTCTAGAACAAATGCCCCTCACGTGGGCTTCCATCACCCTTTACAGCAACCTAGACTATGACTGCACGGCTGTCTCTCTTCTCCTTTGGATGTTCGGCTTTGAGCAGATGCCAAGTGTGTCCATCGACTCACTGTGGTGCCCACGGAGTCCAGCACAGCAGCTGGCTCATTGTAATTGCTCAATACATGTTGTTTTGAATGAGACAAAAGTTAAAGGAAGTATCCCATGAATAAACAGGATAAATTAAAAAAGAAATGATAGAAGGCATAAGAGGCTGTTTAGGCACCTTTAAATGAAGGAATTTAACTTGAAAAATTCAAGAAAATAGAGGCTGTTTAGTAAAAAGCGGGGAAGGTGTTCCTACACTGTTGGTGGGAATGTATGCAACCAGTATGGAAACCAGTATGGAGATTCCTCAAAAGCTCAAAGCAGAGTTACCATATGATAAGGCAATTCTACTCTTGGGCATGTATCCAGAGGAAATTCTAATTCGAAAAGATACATGCTCCTCAACATTCATAGCAGCACCATTTACAATAGCCAAGATATGGAAGCAACCTAAATGTTTATTGACAGATGAATGAATAAAAAGATGTGGTATTGTATTGCTGATCCTGTTCTCGATGCCAATTGTCTTGCTGTATCTCACTGTGCATACTGTTCATTGAACCCAGGGTAGGCAAGGCGTGAGCTAAGAGGCTGGAAGGAGACTCGAGGAGCACCAGGAACTACAGACATGTTTACTCTCTCCCGGCTGGCTCAACAGCCATAACACAGCCTCTCTCCTGGCTGCCGCAGCAGTCGTGGCAGCAGACACAATTGTATTACCTCCTCTCCTGGCTGGTGCAGTAGACACAGCCATGCGGCAGTAATGCTGCTGCTTTCTAGGTGGAGCTCATCTATCCCTACAGCACAAAGTAGCTTGTGACCAAGCGATGTGATGCACAGTGCTACAAATGATCTCAGCTGTTACACGGTCATTATTTATGAAACGTGGGGTGAGAGAGACCGAACAAACCATCTTGGCTAATTTGCTCTCTCTACCTACAGGTATATATACAATGGAATGTTACTCAGTCATAAAGAATAATGAAATAACGTCATTTGCAGCAACATGGATGGACCCAGAAACTATCTTACTAAGTGAAGTAAGTCAGAAAGAGAGAGACAAGTATCATTTTATATCACTTATCTGTGGGTTCTAAAATATGACACGAAAGAACCTACTTACAAAAACAGAAACCCACTCACAGATCCAGAAAACAAACTTATGGTTACCAAAGGGCAACAGGATTTCAAGGAGGAATAAATTAAGAGCAATAAATTGAGATCCACAGATATATAATAGTACTACGTATAAAACAGATCTTACTAAAGGACCTAAACAAAGCCTTACTGTATAGCACATACTATATTCAATATCTCATAATAAGCCATACTGGAAAAGAATATAGATACATACAACTGAATCACTTTGCTGTATACCAGTAATTAACACATTGTAAGTCAACTAAATTTTAAAAAATCAAATCAAATTTACCAAAATCATATCCATTAAAACTTTTTTTTAAAAAAGCAGGGATGGTGCTTTTATAGTGAGGTATAATCTCCTGGAATTTTTGTCTCTTTATCTATAAAATGGAATTAATGATTACTATCTCTTAGGTTTTTTGTGAGGATTAAGTGAGACTGTGTAAAGTGTTGAGCACATCTTAGTCTGTACAGTTAATTAAAACTGTTAGGTTGAGGGAATTTCCTGGTGGTACAATGCTTAGGACTCTTGTGCTTTCACTGCTGGGAGCCTAGTTTCAAATCCCTGGTTGGGAAAATAAGATCCTAAAAGCTGAATTGTGAGGCCAAAACAAAACAAAAAAACAAGATGGTTAGGTTGAAAGTGATAGAGGCCCAGTTTGAACTTAATTATGGAAAAAAAAAAAAAAAGAAGGGGAGGTTGCTTTGCCGGTTTGTGTACCCAAGCCAGGAGGAGGACGGGGCAGGGGGTGGGGATCAGGGGAGTGTGAGTGCAGTGAGGACCCCCTGACTCCCTCAGTTTGTTGGATTGCTCCTGTCCTATTCTAGCTGTCTCACAAACCTGTCACTGTGACTGCCAGGAGCTCCTGAAACATATGTTGACAATTGCACAAGTAGAGAGAAAAACAGGGTTTCCCTCTCCTGGTCCCAGTTCAACAAATTCCAAGAAGGTCTCTGATGAGTTCCATTCAAATTGTGTCATCACCTATGTTCCTCTCTGTGCTCAGGGACCTGACTTACCTTGAGTGCCCTACTCTGGGTCACATGCTCACCTTTCAAAAGAGGGATGGAGGAAATCATTGTTGTCCAGGCAGTCATCCCAAACTGTGTCTATGATACTCAAAAAAATGGAAGCTATTAAACGGTACTAGCAAATGCAGTGAAGAAAGCAAAGGAGACCAACCGTAGCTTAAATTTTTGTTGTCATTGTTCATTGTTCAGTTGCTCAGTCGTGTCTGACTCTTTGCAACTCCATGGACTGCAGCACGCCAGCCTCCCCTCTCCTTCACCACCCCCCGGAGCTTGCTCAAACTCATGTCCATTGAGTCGGTGATGCCATCCAACCATCTCATCCTCTGTCATCCCCTTCTCTTCCTGCCTTCAATCTTTCTGAGCATAGAGGTCTTTTCCTATGAATCAGCTCTTCACATCAGGTGGCCAAAGTATTGGAGCTTCAGCTTCAGCATCAGTCCTTCCAATGGACACCCTTTACTTGGTTTAATAACATGGCCCCTCTGTGTGTGTTGTGCTTAGTCACTTAGTCATGTCTGACTCTCTGTGGTCCCACGGACTGTAGGCTGCCAGGCTCCTCTGCCCATGGAATTTTCCAGGCAAGAATACTGGAACGGGTTGCCATTTCCTACTCCGAGGGATCTTCCCCACTGAGGGATCGAACTCACATCTCCTTCATCTCCTGCATTGGCAGGCAGATTCTTTACCACCAGCACCACCTGGGAAACCCAACACGGCTCCTGCCTTGGCTTTGAACTTTGATCCCTATTCTGTATCTAAAGGCATCAAGAGTGGGAAGCCGCATGTTGCGCTGAGTAAAATTCAGTGTCCAAATTGGCTGGTCTGCCAGCCAGCCAGAAGCAAGGCAACTGGCACCTTGGAGCTGCTTCTCTTTTCCCTCCTCCTCTTGTTTGAATGAATAAATTTCAAGCTCCACGAAAACAGGCACCACAGCTTCTACTTTCTTTTGTGTAGCTTGCCTTACCCACAGAGTGCCATGCACCCAGGAAATGTTTATTGAGTGCTTTTTAATGATTGAATTAGCAGGCAAACAGATGAGTAACAGCATCAGGCATCAACCATGTTGTGAAATGAAATGCTTGTGTCAAAATTTTTCTGTGAAAGTAACTCACTAAAAACAACTGAAAATACTGCTTCAGAAAATTCGTCTCCTAAGCCAGTTAAACATGTTTGTTGAATGCCTAAGATGTACAGATTTGTAAATTTGGCATACTTCCTGATGAAACAGAAGATTTGGCCTCTGAGAAGATTCCAATTAAATGACTTCTTTATTGTTTCTAAAGTAAGCTGTTTTAATATTTCTCAGTGAAAGATTAATTTATCTCCTTGTATTTCAACTCTGAACTCTTTTTGCTAATCCTACATGTAAAATCTAGTCTGAAAAGGCAGCAAAGAAATCCAAAGAACACATTTACAAAAGAGCTCACCAACAAGAGAACGTTAACACAGTCCTCAGGATTAGCTAATTTCCGGGGGTGGGGGGCAACAAGCAAAGGAATGACCCAATTCGTGTGCAATCAGTCCTGAAATGATTCCCGAACAAAGTGAGTTTGGAGTCATATTTTAAAGGAAGTTAGAACCATGCCCTGAAGTTAGGAGTGGGGACAGGAACTTGGGAAAAGGAATGATCTAGTCACAAATGTGAATTGTAAAGCAAGACAGATGGATCTGTCTCTGTCCTGGAAAACATATTACCTCTGAGATTAATGAGAGGAAGGGAGGTGGAGTGTGAGAGATCAGATCGGGGAGACTGGTGAGAAGTTGCTCCAGGGAGCCCTCTCCTCTTTCTGGGCTGTTTCCAGAAGCAGGATTGCTGTGAGAGGTCAGCACTAAGAGGCGGGCATGGGAAGCTAGGCCCAGTGTTTGAATACTTGGAGGAGGCAGACAAACTGCAGAAATGTGGGAGCTCTTAAAGAAAAAGAGATCATCACTGGGATGGCTGGGGAGAGAGATCAGGATGAGCGGAATAAGCAATAAAACAGGGAGACACGCTGAAAGCCCAGCCAATCTGAGTTTACAGAGGTGATTGGAGTGAAAAAGAAGCCAGAGGAAGAGAGAGAGTGCTGACTGCTCAGGATGGCCGAGGTTCTGCTTCAGCAGCACAGTTTCCACATCCCTGTGGTTGAAACAACAAAGGTCTGCTTCTTGCTGAACTGCTTCTCTGTTGCATGTTGGTATCATAGTCACTTGGGGACCTAGGCTGATGGGAGCTCCATCTTGACTTTTGTTCCCACCATCAAGACAGGACAAAGGGTACTCGCAGAGTATTTTGCACTGGTTCTCACAGCTTCTGCCCAGAAATGACACACGTTTCTTCCACTCGTAGCTAGAACAAGTCACATGATCATATATAACTTCAAAGTTCCTGACCATCTCTTTTTAATTTCCTAGTAAAATGCCCTTCAAATTCCCAAGCTTAACATTTAAAGTTATTCTTCACCTGAGTTTATTTTCATATCTGTGAATAAAGAAGCTATAGTACATGAAGAAGGCCTGCATTGTGTTCTATGATGAGTCATCTTCTATGCTGAATGAAAGACCTTGTTAGAATAGAATATTCTTGGGGAGGCAGAGGTGTTAGAGTGAGAGGCTGACATGGTTGAGCAAGACTTGCCACAGGGAATTCCTTGAATAGAAGAACCTTTGCTTTGCATTATGCAAGAGCAGGTCCAAAGCCAATCCCACAGCAGAGCTCAGGGAGAGCCTGCTTGCCACATGGAGCTGCTGTGAGAGTAAAGAGGGTACCTCTGGGGGAATGGGGCCATGGAGTACTTGATAACGTGTGTCTCTGTCAGGCTCTCAGGTGTGGCAGTAAGACACTTGAGATAGTGAAGTTTCGTCCCTGATCTGCTCCAAAATTAATGAAAAAAACGTGTCCTGTGGGGACTGAAATGCAAGATTAAGCACAGTGGTTTGAAGTGGTAGTATGTAATGGTGACTTAAAGGAGATGAGCTGACTCTGAAGCCACTAACACCTGTATGAAACATTCAGCTATCTGTCAAAACCTTACTGAGTACTTCCCATGGGCCATGTGCCGTTATGGGCACTTGGAATGCAGTGATGAACAAGATAGATGTGGTGGCTACTGTGAGGTGCCACCAGATCCCCTTACAGAATGAAGCTGCGGGCAGTGTTGCTGGCAGATGGCCCTCAGCTGTCAGGTCCCCTGGGGGCTGCTGCTCAGAGGCAAAGAGCTGCCTCCCTCAAGATCATACCCCCTTTGGCAGGCAGCCCACATTCAGTGACTGAGCAGTGAGCAGCAATATCCCAGGGAGGGGAGGACAAGTGCAAGTGTTTTGAGGTGGACACGGGCTGCAGGAAGGTGTGGAAGAGAGCGTGTGCTGTGGCTGGGTGACATGAACACCAGGAGTGTTCATAGAGTAGTCACCTTGAGATCAGTGAAATGGTGGGGACAGACCGTGGAGGCCACCTTTGGCCATGGCAGGTGATTTTAAGGGCAATGAGAGATAGAGGCCACTAGTCCATACAGTAGTTTTCCATGATTTCAAAAAAGGCACCCCCTCTCAAGTTAAAAGAAAAAAAAAAGGTTGGGACTTTCCTAGTGGTCCTGTGGTTAAGAATCTGCCTTGTAATGCAGGGGACTAAGATCCCACGTGTGCTGGAGCAACTAAGCCTGCTCACCACAACTAAAGAGTATGTGTGCTGCAGCAAAAAATCTGCGTGGTAGCTAAGACTCATTGCAGCCAAATAAATAAAGACATATATATATATATTTTTTTTAAGCTGAGGACTAGTTTAGTGCATGAGTTGAAGAGCAGGGATGCAGAAGTTTGTGGCAGCTAAGACACGTAACTGGAAGAGGAGTGGGGATGAGGCGGTAGGAAGGACATCAGCTCTGGAGTTTAATCAGCAGCATCCAGCCCAGGTTCATCCAAAGAGTGATTCCATAATCCAACCTGCATTTTAAATCACCAACCAGACATATGCATCTGATTAGGAATTAGGCAAAGCTGCTGCTGTGAGGACACAGCCCTTGACTCGGCCTGTGTGCTTGACTTGATTCCCCGTGTGCTCACTCATCACCTCTCGATGTGGGGGTACATAAGCAGGCAAGAGTATGCACACGCCTCCCACACACTCCCCTCAGCCCCTGCATGTCCCAAGTTGTTTAACACAGCTGGAGAGGGAAGGGCTTCTTTGATTGGTTAGTTGTATATCTCTAAATAAAACACTGTGGGTTTTTTTTTTTTTTTTTTTTGTATCAGATAGGGATTGTGTTCCACTGCCAGTACAGAGATCCAGCAAAATCTGTTTAAGCAAGATAAAGATTTGTTTGTCTCTCACATAGGAGAAACCAGGCACAGGGAGCAGAAAGACAGAAAGAGCTTGGATTCCAAATGATTACAGAGCCACTGTAGAAACCCCAGACTGTCTATATCTGGCTGGAAAGGAGACAAAGGAAAGAAAGACAGGAATGCCCCCACATGTTCTCTGACCTTTTAAGGAGCTTTTCCATAAGCCCTACCAACAGCTTAGGCTCAGATTTCATTGGCCCGAACTTAGCTACATCTCTTCTCCACCTCTGTCCTGATATAGATATATCACTATTTCTAGTTATTGATAATAATCAAAATTTATATTTTTATGATTTACTGCAGCTACAAGAAATGAACCATTTCTATTCTTATAAAGAACATCTCTTATCAAGGTTTTGTTCTTTCCTAGAGTTTTAACCAGCCTTTATTTTTGGTACTATCTGCCATTATTATAAGTTCATCTTTTTTCTCCACCTCGACCCTGCGCTTGAGCCTCCATCATTTCAGGTATGCTCTCTTTTGTTTCTGCATCACAAAGTCCTCTCTCCCTAGACTTTCTGTTCCTTGGTCTCATCCTCTACTGTTTTATCTCAAGATCTGCTGCTCTGTTGTCATCCTTGGACTTGCCATTCCACTCTTGTGAGTTGGAGGCATTGTATCCAGGGTCCCATATCTTCTTTCTTCATTTGTTCCACATTTTGCTAGAACTTTCCTACTAATTACTTCTATTTTAGCAACCAAAGAGGTACCCAACTAGGTACCAGAAAGACAGAGATGAATGAAATATAATTCCTGTCCTAAAGTGTTTCACAGCCTAGTGATGGAGACAGACACATAGAAAGATGAGTAATAATACTTCAGTGAACTTACACACTCTCAAAGCTAAAGTGTGAGGCAGTGTCTGAGCAAGAAAAATGAAATCTATTTGTGGTGTCAAGGACAGCTTCGTAGTAAAGGTGACATCAGGTTTCGAAAGAGACTAAGTTTTCGCTTATTGGAGAAGTGAAGGAAGGGAATTCCAGGCAGAGGTAACAGCATGGGCAAAGGCATACAGGCATGAAAGAGAAAGCCAGTGAGAAGAATGGCAAATTCAATGATACTGGAGTATAAAATACAAAGGGGAGAGTCAGCTAGGCTTAAAGTAGGTTATGGCCAGAGGATACAAGACCTAGCATGCTTTCCAAGTTCCAAACAACCCGTTTATAAACTTATGAGCGTGTCTTATTTGCAAGTTGCGGGTGGCCTAAGTAGGTCTATAAATGTAGGCAGTGCATTAAAAAACCCGAACATTTCTGTACAAGAAATAAAGTCTCTTCAATTCTGTTTGTTGGTTTTTCAGTCCTAGCTCAGAACGAGGAGACTGCCTTGCTTCCATCAGACCTATGCATCCCTGACTAACGAACAGGTCACCTGAGGCTTCTCAAGAGATAAGGTGTTTCATTAGAATGTAAAAAAGCATAATTAATCTAGTATGCAACATCTTTGGTATTCCTATGTCACTAGGAAATGTTAGGATTCCAAACAACTTAAAACCTCTCTAGCACTTAAAATCTTGCCTGCCTTAAAATGCTAAAATGTTTCTTTCTTAGATACATACTCTGCTTTCCCTTCAAAAGACAAAGCAAACCCAAGTCACCGAGGGCAAAGACCCTTGCCTTTTCCACCTTTCCAGATTATTGGGTTTGTTCTATATTTGCAACATTTCTAAGTGCTTCAAAGGGGACTAGGGCAGACATAACCTCACCTCATAGACTCCTTCTGGCTCCACATCACAAGTCTCCTGGGCACTTTTACAATATTATTGGTCGAAAATCATTTAAAATATCTTTCCTCTATAAATGCATGGGCATATAGCTTTCCTGTTTCCTTGCAATGCCCATGTTATAGGTAGGAAGTAGTCAGCTGGGCAACTGTTTTATGGAGAGACTCAGACCTCTAGAAAAATATACCTTCACACTCCTTAATAGTGGAATCCAATATAAGGTAGTTCATGGTTATTCTTTTTTCAAATTATTTTTTGCCCTTATAAATCAAGGTGTTTGTCATAATAGCTCTTTAGGAGGAAAGAATGAGAGAGGAAAATAGTTTAATTGGTTAGGGGAAGTGTGGAAAAGTGGCAAGTAACACTTAATGTTTTGAAACCTTCTTCTAAACCTAAAACCTCATTCATAATTTTAGTTATGAACATTTGAAAGTATTTGGTTCATTTATTTATTCTCCCAGCTAATATTGAGTGTACATCTGGTTTGATGTGGACACTTGCTGGATGATGAGAACGAGATGAAGAGGAGGACCAGATCTGCAGGGAACCTGGGGTCCACTGCCCAGCAGAAGAGAACTTCCTGCCACGGGATGCTGTCAGTGCTAGGAAGGCTGAGGGGTCCCAGGCTGTGTACCCTATTCCTGGGCTCACATTTTCAGATTTAATTTCCATTTCTGAAATGACAGCTTCTGTCTACTTCAACAAGTTCCACTATTATAAAACATTTTTTGCTTAGTAGCTAATCATGTCCAACATTTTTGCGACCCCAAGGACTGTAGCCTGCCAGGCTCCTCTGTCCAAGAGATTCCCCAGACAAGAATACTGGAGTAGGTAGCCATTTCCTTCTCCAGGGGATTTTCCCAACCCAGGGATCGAACACGCGTCTCCTCTGTCGGCAGGTGGGTTCTTTCCACTGAGCCACCTGGGAAGCCCCTATAGAACATTTTAGATTTTTTTTTTTAAAAGGCTTTTTGATCATTGTTCAACTGCAGGTGATTTTCTTTGGGCTCAATCTATCTTACTATAGTTTCCCTTGGCTTAAAAATCCCAGCATTGCCACTGAGAATTCTCTTTGCTTCTGGGAGGGAATGTTGACTGCCCAATCTCTCATTCCAAAATTATAACCCATCCACTATAATTCTGGAATCTTTTCTAGGCACGTGTGTGTATACATACACATATATGTGTATAGTATGTTTGCATATATGCAACCCACTCCAGTATTCTTGCCTGGAGAATCCCAGGGACTGGGGAGCCTGGTAAGCTGCTGTCTACGGGGTCGCACAGAGTCGGACACGACTGAAGCGACTTAGCAGCAGCAGCAGCAGCATAGATGTATATATACTCATACATGTATGTACAGTATATATTATACACATAAAATTATGTATACACATATAGCCATGTATACATATGTATGTGTGTGTTTGTGTGTTTATGTATATATTTCTGTTTGTGTCCCTCTTTTGTTCATATGAGAAGGAAATGCAGCATTAACCAAGAAACAAAAACATTAACTGGTTTATGGCTCTAGATTTCACAACTCAATGAACGTGCAGAAGTTTGTAGTTACCAAAAGAACAGTGTCCCATGATCTCCTCATCTCTAAGCCTGGGAGGGAGTCACCCTCTGGAAGTGAGCAATATTGTACAGTTCTAATGATAAGACCATTTGGAGTTAAGTTGACCCAAATCCCCATGCAGCAGACAGAAAACATCTGCCTGGTGAGAAGCCTGCCCTGGCAGCCAAACCTCCACAGGCACAAGCAGTTTTATGAAAACTGGTTGGCAAACACCCATTCCACTTTGTGCCTCAGTCTGATACCCTGCACTGTGCCGGGTGAGGTGCTGTGAGGTGACGCCTAGGGCAGCAGTTCTGAACCTTGGGCACTGGAATCACCCGAGGAGCTTCCAAACTTCCTCCTGTCAGGGTGCTCCCTGCAGTCTTCCCCGACTGGTGTGTGAATGCCAGTCAAGGCTGAAAGCCACTGTACTGAGGTCATTGGCCAAGAGATAGTTGGTATCTGGGGACAGAAACTATCAAGATGACTTGCCTTCAACCTGCCTCTTTTCTTGGAGTGGAAAGTCCTGGAAAGAAAGGGCACAGGGAATGCACACTGACGCTAGAAGACCTCAGGCCTAGGCATTCCTTCAGGGAGCCAGTGGCCCTGCCTGGGTGGACGCTGTCACACACCAGCAGGCCGCACGCCACACATGTGGACTGTCTTAACTGTGTAAGGTAAGCTCCTGGAATTGAAAAGAGGGCAGCCTGACTTTGTGGGTTCTTGTGCCAAAACAGGAGGTCTCAGAAGCACATGGTGGGGGCAATATTGTTTGTGGACAGAAGAAACCAAAGGACAAGAGCACTCTGTTTTAGCAGAATCGTTTATAAGGAAAATATCAGAGGCAAAGGGCACACATGGGAATATTGTTATTGGAAAGAGCATTTTGCTAAAGAATTTTTATAAATGGAAACTGCTTCAAGTTCAAGCCATATTTAAAAACACAACCACATGGGTGGCAGGAAGGAGGGTAACAGCTGTGTTCAAATATTTTTCTGAAGGGATGAACACCCAACCTCATTCAGCTGTCTCTCTCAAGGGACTGAAGTGGCTCTGTGTGGGTCCTGGTATGTTTGGACCTGCCCCCAGCCCCTTCCGACGCCTCTCTGACCCCATGAAGATGATGAAACATGGTAGCCAGGTAAAGAGCTATCCTTTTCAGAGATACAGATTTTTCCACTGCCCCCCGCCCCCACCCCAGGATAGTTCAAGAACAATTTATGCAAACTATGTATGAATTAGTGAAAAGTCAAGGGATCCAATTCCCTGTGAAACGCATACCCCAGGGCAGCTTGAACTTCGTGATATTTGGCTCAGGGATTACTCAGGGACTTGCTCTCCCTCCCTGTGACCCATAGCACAGTGGACTGGGTATTTGGGGGAGTTGTCTGGGAATGGAGGTTGGGGGGATTGGGGGAAATTAGGGGCAATCACTGTTCCTGAAGGGACCAGAGTAGAGTGTTTGTGGTGGTGTGCAGCCCAGAATCTGGTGTAGGCCCTCCTCTGTGGGAATTTTGGAAATGTCTATGGTTTGACACAACCGTCTTTGGCCTGATAGAACTTTGCTTTTCTAGAAAACCACATTTCTGTGTTAAACGAGGTGTGTGCTACACTGCTGGATGCCAGGTCCGTGAGGGCAGGCATTTTTCCACCCTCTCCAATGGGGTCGGCCTCATGCCCTGAGCAGCTGGCACAGGGGGCTGCTGCTGCTAAGTCACTTCAGTCACGTCCGACTCTGTGTGACCCCACAGATGGCAGCCCACCAGGCTCCCCCATCCCTGGGATTCTCCAGGCAAGAACACTGGAGTGGGTTGCCATTTCCTTCTCCAATGCATGAAAGTGAAAAATGAAAGTGAAGTCCCTCAGTTGTGTCTGACTCCAAGCGACTCCATGTATTGCAGCCCACCAGGCTCCTCCATCCATGAGATTTTCCAGGCAAGAGTATTGGAGTGGGGTGCCATCGGCCCTCCAAATACTTGTTGAACAAGTGAAAAGGTAAATGTCTCCCCTGTAAACTTCCAGGAAACATTTCTGAAGTAGACAAAAGACCCTTAACATACATTTTGCCCCAAATTAATCATTTCGGTTCTCAGAAAACAAAAAACTATCTATCTGACTTTCTCTTTGCCATCTCACATCATATTGTTTTTGATGTTTAGCTGCTCAGTCATGTCCAGCTCTTTGTGACACCATGAACTGCAGCATGCCAGGCTTCCCTGTCCATCACCAACTCCTGGAGTTTGGTCAAACTCATGTCCACTGATTCAGTGATGCCATCCAACCATCTCACCCTCTGTCATCCCCTTATCCTCCTATCCTAAATCTTTCCCAGCAACAGGGTCTTTTCCAATGAGTTGGCTCTTTGCATCGGGTGGCCAAAGTATTGGAGCTTCAGCATCAGTCCTTCCAATGAATATTCAGGGTTGATTTCCCTTGGGATTGACTGGTTTGATCTCCCTGCTGTCCAAAGAACTCTCAAGAGTCTTCTCCAACACCACAGTTTGAAACAATCAATTCAATAAAATCTGTTATTCCTATTGATGATAATTAACACCAAGCACACAATATGGAATCAGGCAGTATTTAAGGGGGTTGCATTTAGTACCCCCGTTTTGCTTTCACAACTGTGTAGGAACAGCTATGCACATTTCACAGAGGAGGAAATGGAGGCACAGAGGTTTTAATATCTTACTTTAGAAACTCATCTAATGAGCGGTGGAATTAGGAGCCCAGCCCAGGCAGTCTGCTTGTGGATCTTGTCCCCCTGGCCACCACCCTGCCCTGTGTCTAGGGGTCATAGAGTTGATGTTGTGGTTTTGCTTGCCCAGCACCCCACTCCTTCCTTCTGGATGCCCTGGCTGATTCTATTAACATGGTTTATGTTCTCCTATGGTCTTGTCCCCAACCTTAGTTCATTGAACTATGAATTCATCGATTTATGACTTCTTTCCCCCAATGTCTTTGACCTTGAAACTAGTAAGGAGTAGGGTCTATTTCTCTCAAATAACTATGAGCTATTGGCAACCCCATCTACCACTGCAAGGAGAGAGCTCCCTGCAACCAGAGGGAGGAAGGAAGCCAGGCCCTCAGAGAAATGGGACGGAGAGGCCAGCAGTCCTAGAACACTAAGCCTCTGGTTCTTAATGTTCCCAAGAGCCATCACCTTCTTATGTAGAATCCATCATCTCTGTGACATTTCTCCTTTTGGCCAAAGCTACTTTGAATGAGGTTTCTGTCAATTACAACTTAGATACTTCTAACTGGGAGAGGCAGAAGCTCAACTCTGAGCCCTAAACCAGAGACTTCAGAGCACTTTTGCCTTTTCATCAACAAAGAAGGCCTTTGTCTAGAGAGGGATGTAAGCCTTCCCCACATGGCCTCTCTCACAAGACAGGGACTGTTCAGGAGCACTTCACACCTGCATTGCTACTTCAGATGTTTTTCAAAATGCTGCAGCAACTGTGGTCTCTTGCAATGGGACTCTGCTTCTCCTTCCATTAACAGGCAAAGTCTGTTTCCCTTTCCCTTAAATTTGGGCATGACACTTGACTTACTTAGACCAACAGACTACACCAGAGGTGGGTTATGTGACCTCCTAGGCTAGACCTTAAAAGGCCTTTCAGCTTCCGCTCTTACCATTTTGGAGTACTACCCCGAGGCCATCAAGTAAGGAAGACAGCCCAGCTTCCTAGGGAGTGAAAAGCCAGGTGGAGGAGAGCTGAAGCACCTGGCTATGAGCCTGTGGCATCTGCCAGATTCACAGGTGAGCCCCTTTTTAACCTTCTGACCCAGGTGACCCTCCAGTTACATGCGGCCATGTGAGTGAGTCTAAATGAGTCAGCGGAGAGAGAAACCTACCTTCAGAATCTAAAGAAATAATACATCATTGTTCTAAGCCACTAAGTTTTGGGGTGGTTTCCTTCCCAGCAATAGAGAAGTGATACAGTCAGTTTCCATGTTTAAATTTTTCAAGTTTTGTATTGAATATTCCTAATGAAAACAAACACAGCTGGCAGCTAGCAGGAAGCCTCTGAATAGAGACAAGAAGACGTGACAGGAGAAAAAAAGTTATCACTTCCAAGGCAGATAGGGGATAATTTCCTTGTATTTCCTGGTCTGCAATATTCTTTGGAACAGAGAGGGGTCAGAAAGTGTTCTTGCCACTTAGCAGGCTGTATGGAGTCTGAGTATTTACATGTCAGACACTTTAACATGTGTGTAATGAGAAACCGAACTTGATGGTTCCTGAGTGTGGATATGTTAGTTGTACAACATTACCATGGGTGGAGAAAGCCCTGGGTGTCATCTGAGTGCTGGTCCAGTGAAGCAGGAAAGGAATGCTCTGGGTGAGCTGTGAACACGTTTGCCTATGGAGTCCCAGAATAGCATGGCTTTACAGTGCTTCCAGGCCCCGTAGTACTCTCACTTCAGGCACAACTGGTCCAGGTCTAACTGTTGGGAGCAAATCAAACTTGCAATATGTTAAGCTTGCAAATTTAGAGTTCATGGTTCAGCTAGGATGGCTTTGTGACTTTCCCCTCACTGCATTAGTTATTCAGCAAAGATCTTTTCTAAGCTTTCGCTGTTTCTCCTAGTTACTGAGAGAAAACCGTGGGTATGTAGAGCTGCAGAGTCTTGGCATACAATGGAGAAAAGTTCTTTGTTTTTCATGAGGTTTGGGTGCCTTGGTGATTTGAAACAGACTTAGTGGAGTGTGGAATTGGGTGTTGGTTCCCAGTGGGCTTCTGTTTGTTCAGGGTAGACAAAATGATTTTGTCATTGTCGTTCAATGACCGTGTCTGACTCTTTGCAACACCATGGGGTGCAGCACGCCAGGTCTCCCGGTCCAACACCAACTCCCGGAGTTCACTCAGATTCACGTCCATCGACTCAGTGATGCCATCCAGCCATCTCGTCCTCTGTCGTCCCCTTCTCCTCCTGCCCCCAATCCCTCCCAGCATCAGAGTCTTTTCCGATGAGTCAACTCTTCACATGAGGTGGCCAAAGTACTGGAGTTGCAGCTTTAGCATCATTCCTTCCAAAGAAATCCCAGGGCTGATCTCCTTCAGAATGGACTGGTTGGACCTCCTTGCAGTCCAAGGGACTCTCAAGAGTCATCTCCAACACCACAGTTCAAACTCATCAATTCTTCGGCACTCAGCCTTCTTCACAGTCCAACTCTCACAACCATACATGACCACAGGAAAAACCATAGCCTTGACTAGACGGACCTTAGTCAGCAAAGTAATATGCTATCTAGGTTGGTCATAACTTTTCTTCCAAGGAGTAAGTGTCTTTTAATTTCATGGCTGCACTCACCATCTGCAGTGATTTTGGAGCCCCCAAAAATAAAGTCTGACACTGTTTCCACTGTTTCCCCATCTATTTCCCATGAAGTGATGGGACCAGATGCCATGATCTTCGTTTTCTGAATGTTGAACGTTAAGCCAACTTTTTCACTCTCCTCTTTCACTTTCATCAAGAGGCTCTTTAGTTCATCTTCACTTTCTGCCATAAGGGTGGTGTCATCTGCATATCTGAGGTTAGTGATATTTCTCCCGGCAATCTTGATTCCAGCTTCTTTCCTTCAGCCCAGCATTTCTCATGATGTACTCTGCATAGAAGTTAAATAAGCAGGTGACAATATACAGCCTTGACATACTCCTTTTCCTATTTGGAACCAGTCTGTTGTTCCATGTCCAGTTCTAACCGTTGCTTCCTGACCTGCATATAGATTTCTCAAGAGGCAGGTCAGGTGGTCTGGTAGTCCCATCTCTTTCAGAATTTTCATCAGTTTATTGTGATCCACACAGTCAAAGGCTTTGGCACAGTCAATAAAGCAGAAATAGATGTTTTTCCGGAACTCTCTTGCTTTTTCCATGAGCCAGAGGATGTTGGCAATTTGATCTCTGGTTGCTCTGCCTTTTCTGAAACCAGCTTGAACATCAGGAATTTCACAGTTCACGTATTGCTGAAGCCTGGCTTGGAGAATTTTGAGCATTACTTTACTAGCATGTGAGTTTACTGCAATTGTGTGGTAGTTTGAGCATTCTTTGACATTGCCTTTCTTTGGGATTGAAATGAAAACTGATCTTTTCCAGTCCTGTGGCCACTGCTGAGTTTTCCAAATTTGCTGACATACTGAATGCAGCACTTTCACAGCATCATCTTTCAGGATTTGAAACAGCTCAACTGGAATTCCATCACCTCCACTAGCTTTGTTCGTAGTGATGCTTTCTAAGGCCCACTTGACTTCACATTCCAGGATGTCTGGTTCTAGGTGAGTGATCACACCACTGTGATTTTCTGGATCGTGAAGATCCTTTTTGTACAGTTCTTCTGTGTATTCTTGCCACCTCTTCTTAATATCTT
This sequence comes from Redunca redunca, assembly GCA_006410935.1. Classification (NCBI taxonomy): domain Eukaryota; kingdom Metazoa; phylum Chordata; class Mammalia; order Artiodactyla; family Bovidae; genus Redunca; species Redunca redunca. Next base: position 101,085 of record SJYQ01003484.1, read on the forward strand.
CTGCTTCTGTTAGGTCCATACCATTTCTGTCCTTTATCAAGCCCATCTTTGCATGAAATGTTCCCTTGGTATCTCTAATTTTCTTGAAGAGATCTCTAGTCTTTCCCATTCTNGTCCCCTAGAATGAAAAGAACATCTTTTTTGGGTGTTAGTTCTAAAAGGTCTTATAGGTCTTCATAGAACCATTCAACTTCAGCTTCTTCTGCGTTACTGGTTGGGGCATAGACTTGGATTACCGTGATATTGAATGGTTTGCCTTGGAGATGAACAGAGATCATTGTGTCATTTTTGAGATTGCATCCAAGTACTGCATTTTGGACTCTTTTGTTGACCATGATGGCTACTCCATTTCTTCTGAGGGATTCCTGCCCACAGTAGTAGAGATAATGGTCATCTGAGGGCTGAGAACTTTACTAAATTAGCCCTCGGCACCCACGCTGAATCAGTGTCTTGGGATGGAGTCCATACAGAAAGCAGGGGCACTGTGGGTTCCTCAAATGGGCATCATTTAAGTTAACTTGTTCCCGCTAATAACCTGCAACAGCTTGAACTTCAGTTGTTCCAAGTTTTTCATGCTAAGGGCGGGAGAAATGACAGAAAAAACATAAGGAACTTGTGAAAAGTTATTATAGAGGACGTGATCCAGTCTTTGGCAACATCGGTTGGATCCAGAGCTTTTTCCCAAAGCACCAGGATTATCTTTACCTTTGTGCACTACAGATACACCAGAAAGTGGTACAAGGAAGATTTAGAGGGAGGAGGGGAATGGGACAGAATGAAGGAAACCAATGAACTTTATAATCTTCAAATGGCTGCTTTGGAACATCTGCAGGTTGACAGTCCCCAGGAATCCATCAATCAGTCCCCCCAGACATGTCCAAGGTCACAGGGGTGGCCAAGGAACAAATGGACACATGGCCAGTGCAGTCGATGCCAGGCTGTGCTCCAGAAGAGGGTGAGAACTGCATGCGCCTCTGGGGGCTGATGGCCCTGCCCCACCACACAGAGCTCCGCTTGGTGCACTCAGAGTCACACAGCTCTGGTCCTTCTTCAGTAGTTGAAATGTAGCATCACAGACAGCGTCAGCCTTCTTCCTTTTCTTCCTTCACGTTCTCCAGCCTCCAGAAAGCAAAATGTGAGTCACAGGAAAAGGCTTGGAGACTGCAGAGCACTCGTTTCTGTGGGCATCAGCCTTCTCATCTGTGAAAGGGGAGAGATGTGGATGAGAGTAATGGATTACCAACTTTTTGTTTTAAACAAACAGGTGTCATTTTTCAAATAAAATGTTTCTCAAAACCAGGTGGAAGAATTTCAGTTGAAGAAAGGGGAGGGAGAGGGAGAGGCCTGCGAGGGCTGTCATGACAAAGGACCATCAACAGAAATGCATTGTCTCACCGTTCTCGGGGCAGACATCTTAAATCGGTCTTCGGAGCACATGAGTATAAGGGCAGGATGCGTCTAGACCTCTCTCTTTAGCTTGGAGATGGCCATCTTCTCTCCTCCCAGCGTCTTTCCTCCAAGCATGTCTCCATGTCCACATCCCCCCTTTTTGGAAGGATCCCAGTTATGTTGGACTACGTTCATCCTAAGACCTCACCTTAACTTAGGTACCTCTGTAAAGACCCTATCTTCGAATAAGTTCATATTCTCTGGGGGTTGGGACTTACATGAATTTGGCAGGCGGTCGGGGTGGGAGTGGGACACAGTTCAACCATAACAGAGTCTTTCCTGCTCTGACCCCGTGTCCTCTCATGTAGGCTGCTAGGACTGCACCACAGAGCTCAGACGCAGTTTGCAAAAGCTGACAGAGTCAGCCCCTTCTTTCAGCTCTGACAGTCTATCCATCGGTGAATGGCTATACTTTTGAGGATAGGTGTGTCTTCACCTGGTACCCAGATCTTGGTTTCTAAATAACATTCCCCACTGAGAGAAACCAGGTTTCGTTGAAGAAATGGCAGATTCTATCTAGGATGGCGTAGAAAAAGTATGAGATGCATCTGAAACAGATTTTGGTGATAGAATGTAATGATGGGAACACACTGAGAGAATGCAGAGTAAGGAGCAGAGAGAGAGAAGAAAAAAGAGGAGCAAAAAGAACACTAAGGTCTGTTCGAAGGGGCCCCAGTGGCTAAATCTAGTAGGGTAACATGGATGTTAAACAATGATTGTAACAGGTTATAACCTTTTGAATAAAAGCAATGAGTCTGTACTGATAGAAATAAGTCACTAAATAAAGAAACAGACGTGGAGAGGGAATGTGGCTTCTTATGGTCTAATGCCAATGAATAAATTTGTAATTAGATAGATTTTGAAAATCACCTTTGGAACCATCACAGTAATAATTTCAGGCAAGAATTATCTTTAGATGCTAAAACTGGGGGAGATGTATGATGACAAATGAGATCTTTATATTGGGTCTCATAGAATCTCCTCACAAATTATCCATTAATTTCAAAAGAGTAAATAAAAATTCTATGGTGAAGAAATATAGAGAACATCACCTTAACTGATTAACAAAAGGAGCAATGGGACAAACCTCCTGTACGATGCACTAAGAAGGACAAAACATTTTTGTGCTATTTCTGCTGTATTTGTTTCCTGTGGATGCTATAAAAAAAATTACATTGAGCTTGGTAGCTTAACAGAATAGAAATTTATTTTCTCATAGTTCTGGAAGCCAGAAGTCTGAAGTCAGTGTCAATGGGCAAAATCAAAGTGTCAGCGGTTGCTCCTTCTAGAGGCTCTACAGGAAAATCCATTCTTTGCCTCTCAGTTTCTGCTAGTTGCCAACCTTCCTTGGCTTGGAGTCTATCACTCCAGTCTCTGCTTCTGTGGTCCATCACCTCCTTCTCTTCTGTCAGTGTGAAAACTCCCTCTGACTTCCTCTGATAAGAATTCACACGACTGCACTAAGGGACCATCCAGATAATTCAGGATAAGTGCTTCATCTCAACATCCTTAACTTTATTACATCTGCAAGGGTCCCTTTTCCATATAAGATAATGCTTCCAGGTTCCTGGGATGAACATCTGTTATCTTCGGAGGACCATTTGTTAATGTTACTCAACATCTTTTAAAAATGCAAAATCAAATTGTTTTGTGAGGACACATCAGACAGACCAAAACTGAGGGCATTCGACAGGACAACTAGCCTGTGTGCTTCAAAAGATTGATGTTATGAAAGAGAAAAAAAGTGGGGACCAGTTTGAGACTAAAGGAGACCAAAGAGACAACAGGAGATGAAAGAGACGTGACAGACATTTCCATGTATAATCCTGGGTGGAATCATGAGTGGGTGGTGGGGATGTCATAAGGACAGTATCAGAAGAATTGGAAAATTTTAATGCTACAATAAATAATGGTAATGCAGTAATGCTAAAACAACTAACTTCTAAGCTATATAAGAGAATGTGCTAGTTCTGAGGCAATGAATGGCATAGTATTTGAGGGTACAGAAGCATCACTGAAGTTTAAAAGGATATCTCAACTAATTCTAAAAATATGCTGGCAGTAGATACAAATATAGCTATAGAGAGATAAAGTAAATGTGGCAAAATGAATCTGGTGAAGGTTCTATGAGAGTTCTTTATACTATTCCTGCGAATCTTCTCTAAGATTTCTGTAAGTTTGAGTCACAAACTGGTGCATGGGGAGGACCCAGAGAGATGTTATGGGGTGGGAGGTGGGAGGGGATTCATGTTTGGGAACGCATGTACACTCGTGGTGAATTCATGTCAATGTTTGGCAAAACCAATACAGTATTGTAAAGTAAACTAAAGTTAAAAAAAAAAAAAAGAACATAGAGTATGTGCTTTAATTATCAACTGGGTACAACTTCATGTCACTGGAAAGTTCAGATGTAGTGACTTTGTTAAGTTGGGGAGCAGGAGTATATCTTCACTAATAGTGAGGCTGATTTAATTGTTTTAGTGGTAATATCCTGATTGGAAGGGCCAGTCTTTTGATAATGAAACATTAGAGGTGAAGAAGGCAGCCTGCAGGTGGAGTCTTTTTTAAGTTTTTTTTTTTTTCCCCCTTTTGGGATACTTTATCATGAGATATAATCCATAAATATATAATTCATGAATTTAAAGTGTACAGTTCAATGCCTTTTAGCATTTTTCAGTTCAGTTCATTTCAGTTGCTTAGTCATGTCCGACTCTTTGCCACCCCATGAATTACAGCACGCCAGGTCTCCCTGTCCATCACCAACTCCTGGAGTTCACTCAGACTCATGTCCATCGAGTCAGTGATGCCATCCAGCCATCTCATCCTCGTCGTTCCCTTCTCTTCCTGCCCCCAATCCCTCCCAGCATCAGAGTCTTTTCCAATGAGTCAACTCTTCACATGAGGTGGCCAAAGTACTGGAGTTTCAGCTTTAGCATCATTCCCTCCAAAGAAATCCCGTGCAACTATCATCACAGTCAATTTTGGAACCCTGTCATCTCCCCCAGGAAAAACCCCTTACATCTATTTTATCTATCACCCCATCTCCTCAACCTTCACTCTGCAGAGGCAACCACTAATCTGCTTTCTGACTCTACTGATTTAGCTAGTTGATGCATTTCATATGGAATTACATAATACATAGTCTTTCGTGTCTGGCTTCCTTCGCTTAACATAATGTTTTCAAGGGTCATCCATGTTGTAGTGTTTATCGTACAAATGAGCCATGATGACCTTAGCTTATTTCTTCACAGCAGGCTGAGACCTCTTACCTCAAAACTTTGCAGGTGCCACACTCAAAATTTTACACATCTAATTGTTTTAAGAGTAGCCCAAACAGGCAGACTTTTAGCCATATAGGATCTGCCTGTTTTGCATATCCTGAGGAAACTACACCCAGCTTTTGCCAGCCATTGACAAGATTGAGCCTTGTGGTTTTAAGATCCCATGGTGTTATAGCTCTTCAGACTCTCCAACTCAAAGACTCATTGCTTTGAGTGCTTCTAAGCACTCAGTGCTTCTAAGCAAGGTCACCTAGACACATATGCTCGTATTCTGGCCCCCCTTCTCTGGGATTTCCTTGCCTTCCTCCCCTTTGGGGTTGTCTTAAGCCTGTGCACCATCTCATGTTGCAAGGAACTTTGCCTCCTATAGAACCCCGTCCAAATGCTGCCCAAGAAAGCTTGTGTGTCACTCCCTCTTTTGATCATCTCTTTCCTCCATTTCCCCCAGATCACACATAACCTCTATAATTTCTTTTTATTGTTGTGAAGTGAAGTTGCTCAGTTGTCTCCAACTCTTTGAGACTCCACGGACTGTAGCCTAACAGGTTCCTTTGTCCATGGGATTTTCCAGGCAAGAATACTGGAGTGGGTTGCCATTTCCTTCTCCAGGAGATCTTCCCAACCCAGGGATCGAACCCGGGTCTCCCGCATTCTAGGCAGATGCTTTACCATCTGAGCCACCGGGGAAGTAATAGCATTCAATTGTATGGCTAGACCACATTTTCTTTACTCATTAATCCCTTGATGGACATTTTGATTGTTTCCAACTATGGGCTATTATTTTTGCTGCTATGAATATTTATGTCTAAGTTTTTATTTGAAACTTATTTTTATTTCTCTTGCTACCTAAGTGTAGCATTGCTGGATCATAGAGTAACTGCATGCTTAAACCTTTGATAAACTGCCAGACTGCTTTCCAAAGTGGCTGTAATATTTTCTATTCCTGCCAGGAGTGGACAAGGGTTCCAATTATTCCACATCCTTGCCAACATCTGTTATTATCTGACTTTTTTTATTATAGTGATCCTAGTGGGTATAAAGTGGAAACATGTTTTGATTTGCATTTTCCTGATCAGTAATGATGTTGAGCATCTTTTCATGTGTTATTGGCCATTTGTATATTTTCCTTGGAGAAATGTCTATTCAGATTATTTGCTCATTTTAAAATTAAGTTATTTTATTATTAAGTTATAAGAACTACTCATATATTCTGGATCCAAGTTCTTTATCAGATATGTGATTTTGAAATATTTTCTTATATTCCATGGATTATCTTTTTTATTTCTTAGTGACCAGCACAAAAGTGTAGAATTTTGTTGATGTCTAATTTATATATAATTATATATATATGTGTGTGTATATATATATGTACTTTTTTCTTTTGTTGTGCTTTTGATGCTATATCTAAGAATCCATTGTCAAATCCAGAATCACAAAGATTTAGCCCTCTGTTGTCGTCCGTCTATTCAAGGCTATGGTTTTTCCAGTGGTCATGTATGGATGTGAGAGTTGCACTGTGAAGAAGGCTGAGCGCCGAAGAATTGATGCTTTTGAACTGTGATGTTGAAGACTCTTGAGAGTCCCTTGGACTGCAAGGAGATCCAACCAATCCATTCTGAAGGAGATCAGCCCTGGGATTTCTTTGGAAGGCATGATGCTAAAGCTGCAACTCCAGTACTTTGGCCACCTCATGTGAAGAGTTGACTCATTGGAAAAGACTCTGATGCTGGGAGGGATTGGGGGCAAGAGGAGAAGGGGACGACAGAGGACGAGATGGCTGGATGGCATCACAGACTCGATGGACGTGAGTCTGAGTGAACTCCGGGAGTTGGTGATAGACAGGGAGGCCTGGCGTGCTGTGATTCATGGGGTCGCAAAGAGTCGGACACGACTGAGCGACTGAACTAAACTGAACTGTCTTCTAAGAGTTTTACAGGTTTAGCTCTTACATTTAGATCTTTGATCCATTTTGAGTTAATTTTTGTCTGTAGTGTAGGTTCATTTCCATGTGGTGATTAATTCCCTACTTCTAGAATATCTTTTTCATGTTTCATTAGACTGCTTCACATCTTGGCCTCAACTTTGGTATTTTCAAATCAGAACCAAAAAAATGAAACAGAGTCAACACCCAAAGACCAGTGTCAGAGGGAGACAAGGAGTTCAGAGGAACCCCCACTCCCCTGTCTCCTGTGGACTACGAGTTTTATCACTGCCCTTCACCGGTCTCTTCTGTTTCAAGTTTTCTCAGCACTGTTTTGTCTCAGCACTGTTTGTTGAAAAGACAATTCTTTCCCCATGGAATTGTCTTGGCATCCTTGTCCAAAATCAATTGAACATAGATAAGTTGATTTGTTTCTGAACTTTCAATTCTATTCCTTTGATCCGTAAATTTATACTTATGTCAGGACCACAATATTTTGATGCTTGGAGTGAAGACTTTTATGTGACTTATTCCTTAACTAATGAACTGAGGTGAGCTGAGGCATCACCCTAGGCCCTGTGTCCTACATATAAGAGTATGGTGCCTTTTAAAGGAGCTGCTGCCTGAGGTCCTTAGACTTGCACTGTATCCCTGTCCATGTCTCGTGTTTCTCCTCCTCTCTTGCTTTTGTTGGACATTCTATCACTCAGGAACATTCCCCTTAGGCTGGTGGCAGGGGCTCATGAAAACCTGAAACAGTGAGAGACTTGGTGAAGGGCACTGATTAAACTCAGTCTCCAGGAGATGGGGCACTCCTCTGCACTCCCTGCTTCCCACTGACACTGGCCTTTGACTCTGCTTCACTTTTTGGGTTTTGATTTCAAAATACAAAAGTTGAAGCCAAGGTGTGAAACAGTCTAGTGAAGCAAGGAAAAAAATTCCAGAAGTAGGGAAACAGAAGAAAAAGACAAGGGCTCAATTCCTCAATACTTGGGCCTTTAGCCTTCATATGTTCTCTAGACTTCCATCCCTTTGAAGTGAGGTAAAAAGACAGATGTTGAGAAGGAATCCATTTGTAATCAGTAGTTCCATGGCTCTGAAAACCTTCGTCAACCTGAAACATTTCCAAAAAGGGATACTTTACAGACTCGCTAGGGAACATAATAGAATCTGGACCTGGAAAAGCAACTGAAAAGAGGCGAAGATCATTGCCTTCAGGAGAGAAACATTGGGGAAAGGAGACATCCCCAAAGAGTGTTTGCACATGGAAGAGGGATATGAGGAGAGCTCAGGTAATACATCTCCAGAATGAAGTCACTTCAGGTGCTTTGCTGGGAACCAAGAAGACCTTATATCATCTGGGAATATCTTTAATGAAAGCATCACTGGCGATGATTTTAGACAGAGGAAGTGTTGCTTAATATTTCTCATCTGGAGCCCAGCTGGAACAGGATGGGGGTGCAGGAAGGAGTCCAAGGACATCTAGAAGGACCTCTTTCCTAGATGAGAAAACAGCATCACCATTTTGCAAACATAAAGAAGGTAGGGACCATGTCAGCTTTAAGTTGTCCTATCAGAATTCCAGAGTCCATATCAGCACTATAACCACTAGTCCCTGATTCCAGAGGCCATGGGGAGGAAAAACAGAAAAGGCATAGAGACAAGGCTTAGCTTAGACTGGACCATCATGTCTAGAGTGGCTCACTTTGGCTTTCCCTGTTGGGACACTGAGGCCAACCTTTTTTCCCTTGCCTAAAACAATGCATGTTTTTAATACCAGGTAGCCAAGAGCTGGAATGAAGACTCTAAGGGTCCCCCTTAGCACAGGGTGTGGAGGACGCAATATGACAAGAGTCCCTAGAGCTGTGCCCTGAAGGGATCCCGGGAATTTGGTCTGTCCCCAAGGTGTTGTAAGCAGGATACTTTTTATACCTTAACAATTTTCTTTCACTTTAATTATATGCTGATTTAAACAGTGCAAGAAATAAAAAAAAAAAATAGTGATAATGACCTGCTGGCATTCCATCTGATAGCTTTTGAGAATATTTTCACATCTACTCTCTATGACTTAAAAATACATACTCACTTATACACACACACACATACAGAGGCACATATAATTTCTTCAAAAATTGAGTTTCACTGTAGGATTTTTTTCCATTCAACTGTATATAAGGAATATCTATCCTCTCATCTCTACATGATGAATATTTTCCCATGTCAACTGACATCTTTCACAGCAACCTTTTTTTAATTGAGGTTAAAAATTAATTAATGGGTTGATTGATTAATTAATTGATTTACAATGTTGCATTAGTTTCTGGTAGAGAACAAAGTGATTCAATTATATATTATATATATATAAACATATATATTTATACTTTTACATATTCTTTTCCACTATAGCGTATTACAGGATATAGAATATTGTTCCCTCTGCTATACCATGAGACTCTGTTGTTTATCCATTTTATATATAGTAGTTTATATATGCTAATCTCAAACTCCCAATTATCTCCCCCCTGCCCTTTCCCCTTTGGCAAGCCTAAGCTTGCTTTGTATGTCTGTAAGTCTGGTTCTGTTTTATAAATAAGTTTATTTGCATCATGTACACCATTTTTAGTGCTTGTTTAGTATTCCATCCCATGGATGGTTCACAGCCTTCTAGTGGGTAGTGTATTAGACGAATATTTATAATCAGAGCAACACATTTTTGACTCTCCTGAGCAGAGCCAGAATAAGGATATCTGTTAGACATTCATATTCTACCTCCCAACTTTTCTTAAAGAAATAAGGGTTCATAAAAAGGAAGACCAAGGAAAATAGTGATCCCATACTGAGTAAACAATGAATCCTGTTTAAGAATTCTTTATTTCTGATGGTTCCCTTAAGCTTCAGGGAAATTCATGGCTTCCCTAGAATAGATAATATTGGTGGTTCAGAGGGTAAAGCGTCTGCCTGCAATGCAGGAGACCCAGGTTCGATCCCTGAGTTGGGAAGATCTCCTGGAGAAGGAAATGGCAACTCATTCCAGAATTCTTGCCTGGGGGATCCCATGGATGGAGGAACCTGGTAGACTACAGTCCACGGAGTTGCAAAGAGTCAGACACGACTGAGCAACTTCAATTTCAAGTGAGATAATACATTTAAAGTCATCTGTGAGATATCAGTTCAGCTCAGTTCAGTCACTCAGTCATTCATGTCCGACTCTTTGCGACCCTATGAATCGCAGCATGCCAGGCCTCCCTGTCCATCACCAACTCCTGGAGTTCACTCAGACTCACGTCCATCGAGTCAGTGATGCTTTAGCGTCATTCCTTCCAAAGAAATCCCAGGGGTGATCTCCTTCAGAATGGACTGGTTGGATATCCTTGCAGTCCAAGGGACTCTCAAGAGTCTTCTCTAACACCACAGTTCAAAAGCATCAATGCTTTGGCACTCAGCTTTCTTCACAGTCCAACTCTCACATCCGTACATGATTACTGGAAAAACCATAGCCTTGACTAGATGGACCTTTGTTGGCAAAGTAATGTCTCTGCTTTTGAATATACTATCTAGGTTGGTCATAACTTTCCTTCCAAGGAGTAAGCGTCTTTTAATTTCATGGCTGCAGTCACCATCTGCAGTGATTTTGGAGCCCAAAAAAATAAAGTCTGACACTTTCCACCATTTCCCTATCTAGTTGCTATGAAGTGATGGGACCGGATGCCATGATCTTCGTTTTCTGAATGTTGAGCTTTAAGCCAACTTTTTCACTCTCCTCTTTCACTTTCATCAAGAGGCTCTTTAGTTCATCTTCACTTTCTGCCATAAGGGTGGTGTCATCTGCATATCTGAGGTTACTGATATTTCTCCCGGCAATCTTGATTCCAGCTTGTGTTTCTTCCAGTCCAGCGTTTCTCATGAGCAGTATGAAAAGTATGAACAGTATGTGAGATATCAAATTGCTATTTAAATATAATGATAGCACAAAAAGAATAGCATTTTTATTATAAATTAAGTTCTAGACTTTGGGTCCATAGCAAGAACCTATAGAAGATTTAGAATTACACAAAGCCATAGTGTATTTCACTTTAGCCATATATGCTACAAAAAGATTGGGACAAAATAGTAAATTAAACCATACATTCATGCTGAAACTTGAAAGTGGTTCTGAAAATGGTTCTATTTTCCTTTCTGATTGTTGTTCAGTTTTCTCTGCTGTTAAAATTTTAGTTTCAAGTTCCTCTAAGAGGCTAAGGCTAGGCAAACACTTAAACCTTCCAGGGGAACCTCCTAAAGGATTGGTCCAAGTGTAAGGCATCCTGTTTGCTGCCTTCTGCCTCCTGCCATCCACCGTCACCCTGCTGACACGCCCCTGAACTAGGAGTCTGGCATGCATGGACTGCATTCTACAGCTTCGAGGTCCTCAGGCTTCTGGGTGGCCGTGGCCAATGGAGGCCCTAACAGATCAGAAGGAGGGGGAAGATGGAGGCCAGGGTGTCCATTGCTTTGGCTTCCTCCCTACAAAGTCACCTTTTGAGACGGCATCCTCCTCACAACTCTTTCCTTCTTCATCCCTTAACTTTTCCCCCTTCCTTATCTCATTGGGTTTGATGGTGCTAACAGCTCCTCTGCCCTCACCTACACCTTGTAAGTAGCCCCTTTGTAATCTAAAGAAACCCTAGTCTAAGTATTGTAATTTGAGTGTACCTTCTCTTTCTTATTGGGGCCCTGCCTGATAAAGTCTGGAGGGCTTAGGAATCCTTTGATAATAGACTGCACTGGTGGCTAGAAGCCAGTGGAAGCTTTGCTATTTTTTTATTTTTCAAGGGCTCTGTGAATTAAAGATATAGACACAAAATAGGGAGGACCATCCCTGGTGGCTCAGAGGCTAAAGCATCTGCCCGCAATGCGGGAGACCCAGGTTCAATCCCTGGGTCGGGAAGATCCCCTGGAGAAGGAAATGGCAACCCACTCCAGTATTCTTGCCTGGAGAATCCCACGGACGGAGGAGCTTGGTAAGCTACAGTCCACGGGGTCGCAAAGAGTCGGACACGACTGAGCGACTTCACTTCACTTCTTCATCAAGGATCTAGGTGCTAGACAAAAATGGCAAAGCTATCAGTGGGAGAAGATGATAGTGGTCAGGCGTATAAGCTTTGGAGCTATGCTGCCTGCATTCAAATACAGCACAGTGCTCATTTGAAGGTGGCCTCCACTGACCCTGGCTCCCGCATTCTGCCCCTGTGTGATCCCTCCCTTTTAGTGTGGTAACATGTGACTGCTTCTAAGCAACAGAATATGATACAGGTGATAAGGTACCATTTCTGTGATTATGTTGCTTTAGTTTGTAACTTCTTTCCTAGTAGGCCATCTCCCAGCAGCTTTGACAATGTAAGCTACTATGCTGTGAATCATCATAAAAAGAGGCCCATGAGGCAAAGAAATGAGGTGGTCTTTGGCCAACAATCAACAGGGAACTGAAGATTTGACTACAACAGTACTCAAGAATCTGCCACATCCAACAACTCTGTGAGTGTGGAAGGAAATCCTTCCCCAGTCGAGTCTCCAGATGAAATCCCAGCCCTGGTGACAACTTGATTGCAGCCTCATAAGAGATCTTGAGCCAGATCATTCAGCTAAGCTATGCCTGGGTTCCTGACCCAAAGAAGCTGTGAGATAATAAATGAGGATTGTTTTAAGTCACTAACTTTGTGGTAATTTGTTACCCAACAAAAGAAGATGGTAAACTTTCTATCTGTGTAACTGCAGAGAAGTTATTAAACCAATTTATGTCTTAGTTTCCTCATCTCTAAAACTGGGATTAAGATAATAATTACACACTTCTGCTCGTAGGGCTGGAGTAAGGATAAAATGGGTGAACTGAAACATGCCTAACACAGCATCTGTCATAGAGGTGGCTGATTACATCAAGTCAAGTCAAGTGTTAGTTGCTCAGTTGTGTCCAATACTTTGTGACTCCATGGACTGTAGCCAGCCAGGCTCCTCTTTGTTCATGGGATTCTCTAGGCAAGAATACTGGAGTGGGTTATCAGGCTGGTTACATATGTTGGCTAATATTTTTAGACCAGACTCTGTAACCCCTTCAGGGATATGCTGCCTTCGCTGATAATAAGATTCCATTGATCCTGAACCCCAATTTTCCTCCCTCATTTGTCTCTTCAGTAAGTTTGCTGTTTAATAACAGATTTTCACAGAGCAGAAAGATTTTGCAAGCTTGCAGAGCCCTAGAGCATGAAAGCATTGCCCTGAACTTTTTCCAAGACTCAGCCATCCCCTCTGTCATCCTCTCTATGGACTCTACCCCACTGTGATCTCTGAATTCCGAAAATCAGCTGGAGACACAGCTTGGCTGACTTGTGGAGCTCAGGATCAGAGCATAAATTTGGATGTTTGTTTGGTGATATTTATTATAATTCATCTCTCTAGGAGCCAAAAAAGCATCAGAGACCCATGGCATTCGGAAGCTGGAGAGGAGGGTCTCCAGCTCTGCATCTCCCAAAACAAAGTTCTCCCACAACAGAGTTCTCCCACAGTGCCAACTCAGTGTTCTGCCCAGATCTTGGGTCCTTCTCTCTTTCTCAGGTCTGAGAGATTCTGGATTTTGAGGATCCTTTCTTATTGATCCTCTTTCTCCATACCTTCTCCCCATACACTTTAAACTTTCAGATCCATCTTCTTATCAGCATGAGGCCTAGGCCTCTGAGCTCCTTCCCTTCTCCTTGTACCCACCATGCTCCTTTTTCGTCATTAACATTTTATCTTTCTACCCAGTCAGCTCTCTCTTTTACCTCCTGTTCCTACCTACCTGGATTTCGTAGAGATGGGTTTTCCCCATTGTCCCATAAGCCACCTCTCCCCAAATAAACACATGTTATACCTATGTACATATGCAAAATATACTTGCTTCAGGTATAAGCTGCCCCACATGCTGTGGTAGAGAAAACAGATCAAAAGAGGGGAAAATGACTCCCCAAATTAGGGGATCACTCCAGCTAGTGATCATTACCCCAGGAATTAAATCCAGGTGTACTGACCCAGAGTAGGCACTATCAGACAACAGAGATGGCCTTGTCGCTGGGTGCAGTCAGCTGTGTGATAGTCATGGTTACATTTTGACCCCACGAGATGGGGCAGAGCTGGACATGGGAAATATGGTTTACTCGTCATTTCTTTCAGAGGGCAGGGAAACGAAGAGGTTGGAGCTCATCTGGAAAAACAGCCCACACTTTCCAGTGGAGCCTTTCCAGGGGGTGCATTTCATACATTTCACAATAGCTGTTTACCTTTAAGCATGCTGTCAGCTCTCAGGGGCTCTGCTGCATGCATTTTGTTTCATGGCCAGGCAAAATGATTCTTTTCATTGCCAACTGTGGTTTTTTAATATGTGAGTAAGCAGCTCCCTTGCATCTTTTAAATCTCCCTCTTCTGAACTCTGGGCTGCAGCACTGAAGAGAGCAAGGACAGAAACAGAGTGGATTTGTTCACAGGGATATTTTATTAGTAGAAGGACAGCTTCCTTTCCTTTCCCCTTTTAAAGAGGGCAGTGGGTACACTTGACAGTCCTGTGAGTAGGTGGGCAGATGACTGAGTGGATAGACAGAAGGAAGAGTTTCCTTCTTGGGATTCTTATTGGTTTGATTGGTCTATGGTTTACGTCCCATTCATCAGGAGGGCACTGAGATTAATCAGAAACAGCTTGAGCTGAAACTGCCTTTGCTGGACTCCATCAGGATCTCTTCCCTCCTTCCCACCAATCAACTCTTGCTTTATTCTAAACAAAACTCCCCCCAAGTGTCCTTAATCTCAGGTAACCAACACATATAAATTCATCATTTAAACTAAAAGCAGTAGGTACACAGAGTTTAAAAAAAAAAACACAAAAAACAGACAAAAACAGTACAGAGAAATGTACAATAAAATTCCAGGTGCTCCCCTGAAAAGAAACTTTTTGAGATTGGAAATTTACAGAAAAACGCAGCTACTACACCAAGAAAGCTTATGTACTTTTTATTTATAGAAAAGGATTTTCTCTACATTCACAACTCTGGTCCTTGCTTTCTACTGGATTTTACTTTCTACACATTAGAGATCTTTTCAGATGTGATCACTCTAGTTCCTTCCTTATAACAGTTGCTGTTGTTCGGTTGTTTAGTTGCTCTTTCCTGTCCGACTCTTTGCAACCCCATGGACTGCAGCAAACCAGGCTTCCCTGTCCTTCACTATTACCTGGAGTTTGCTCAGACTCATTTCCAGTGAGTCAGTGATGCCATCCCACCATCTCATGCTCTGTTGCTTGCTTCTCCTCCTGCCCTCAATCGTTCCCAGCATCAAGGTCTTTTCCAATGAGTTGGCTCTTCACATCAGGTGGCCAAAGTATTGAGAGCTTCAGCATCAGTCCTTCCAATGAGTATTCAGGGTTGATTTCCTTTAGGATCCACTGGTTTGATCTCCTTGCCATCTGAGGGACTCTTAAAGAGGCTTCTCCAGCACCACAGTTTGAAAGCATCAGTTCTTCATTGCTCAGTCTTCTTTATAGTCCAGCTCTCACATCCATACATGACCATGGAAAAACCACAGCCTTGACTAGATGCACCTTTGTCAGCAAAGTGATAACTCTGCTTTTTAATAAGCTCTCTAAGCTTGTCACAGGTTTTCTTCCAAGGAGCAAGTGTCTTTTAATTTTATGGTAGCAGTCACTGTCCATAGTGATTTTGGAGCCCAAGGAAATAGTCTATCACTGTTTTCAGTTTTTCTCTATTTCCCTATCTATTTGCTCCTTGGAAGAAAAGCTCTGGCCAACCTAGATAGCATACTAAAGAGCAGAGACATTACTTTGCTAATAAAGGTCCATCTAGTCAAAGCTATGGTTTTTCTAGTAGTCATGTATGGATGTGAGAGTTGGACCATAAAGAAAGCTGAGTGCCAAAGAATTGATGCTTTTAACTGTGGCATTGGAGAAGACTCCTGAGAGTCCCTTGGACTGCAAAGAGATCCAACCAGTTGATCCTAAAGGAAATCAGTCCTGAATATTCATTGGAAGGACTGATGCTGAAGCTCCAATACTTTGGCCATTTGATGCGAGAACTGACTCCTTAGAAAAGACCCTGATGCTGGGAAAGATTGAAGGCAGGAGGAGAAGATGATGACAGAGGATGAGATGATTGGATGGTATCACCAAGTCGATGGACATGAGTTTGAGCAAGCTCCAAGAGTTGGTGATGGACAGGGAAGCCTGGCATGCTGCAGTCCATGGGATCACAAAGAGCTGTACATGACTGAGAAACTGAAATGAACTGACCTGATTAGCCATGAAGTGATAGGACTGGATGCCATGATCTTAGTTTTTAAATGTTGAGTTTTAAGCCAGCCCTTTCACTTTACTTTTCAGCTTCATCAAGAGACTCTTCAGTTCCTCTTCACTTTCTGCCATTAGGTTGGTATCATTTTCATATCTGAGGTTACTGATAGATCTCCTAGCAATCTTGATTCCAGCTTGAGCTTCATCCAGCCATTTCACATAATGTACTCTGCAAATAAATAAGAACAGTGACAATATTCAGCCTTGAGGTATTCTTCCCAGTTTTGAACCAGTCTGTTCCATGTTCAGTTCTGACTGTTGCTTCTTGTCCTGCATACAGGTTTCTCAGAAGGCAGGTAAGGTGATCTGGTATTCCCATTTCTTTAAGAATTTTCACAGTATGTTGTAATCCAAATAGTCAAAGGATTTAGCATAGTCAATGAAGCAGAAGTAGATGTTTTTCTGGAATTCTGTTGCTTTTTCCAAGGTCCAGAGGATGTTCGCAATTTGATCTCTGGTTCCTCTGCCTTTTCTAAATCCAGCTTGAACATCTAGAAGTTCTCAGGTCACATACTGTTGAAGCCTAGCTTGCAGGAGTTTGAATATTACCTTGCTAACATGTGAAATGAGTACAACTGTGCAGTAGTTTGAACATTCTTTGGCATTGCCTTTCTTTGGGACTGGAATGAAACCCGACTTTTTCCAGTCATGTGGCCACTGCTGAGTTTTCCAAATTTGCAGGCATATTGACTGCAGCACTTTAACAGCATCATCTTTTAGGATTTTAAATAGCTCAGCTGGAATTCCATCACCTCCTTTAGTTTTGTTCATAGTAATGCTTCAAGTCTATGCCCCAACCAGTAACGCTGAAGAAGCTGAAGTTGAACGATTTTATGAAGACCTACAAGACCTTTTAGAACTAACACCCAAAAAAGATGTCCTTTTCATTCTAGGGGACTGGAATGCAAAAGTAGGAAGTCAAGAAACACCTGGAGTAACAGGCAAATTTGGTCTTGGAATGCTGAATGAAGCAGGGCAAAGACTAATAAAGTTTTGCCAAGAAAATGCACTGATCATAGCAAACACCCTCTTCCAACAACACAAGAGAAGACTCTACACATGGACATCACCAGATGGTCAACACCGAAATCAGATTGATTATATTCTATGCAGCCAAAGATGGAGAAGCTCTATACAGTCAGCAAAAACAAGACAAGGAGCTGACTGTGGCTCAGATCATGAACTCCTTATTGCCAAATTCAGACTTAAATTGAAGAAAGTAGGGAAAACCGCTAGACCATTCAGGTATGACCTAAATCAAATCCCTTATGATTATACAGTGGAAGTGAGAAATAGATTTAAGGGTCTAGATCTGATAGATAGAGTGCCTGATGAATATGGAATGAGGTTCGTGACATTGTACAGGAGACAGGGATCAAGACCATCCCCATGGAAAAGAAATGCAAAAAAGCAAAATGGCTGTCTGANGCTGTGAAAAGAAGAGAGGTGAAAAGCAAAGGAGAAAAGGAAAGATATAAGCATCTGAATGCAGAGTCCCAAAGAATAGCAAGAAGAGATAAGAAAGCCTTCTTCAGCGATTAATGCAAAGAAATGGGGGAAAACAACAGAATGGGAAAAACTAGAGATCTCTTCAAGAAAATTAGAGATACCAAGGGAACATTTCATGCAAAGATGGGCTCAATAAAGGACAGAAATGGTCTGGACCTAACAGAAGCAGAA